>OU426851.1:28068890-28083890 GCA_911387685.1 Dolichovespula media | reverse complement strand
GAAATTCAATTAAATAGAATTTAATTAGATTCACCGATATTCGATTTCTTAGATCATTGCATATGTAAATTTGATTTCTCTTTTCGACTTAACGACTCAACGTCACGTGACCGTTTTCGATTATTTTTTTTATCCTCCTTTTTCTTTCTCTCTCTCTCTCTCTCTCTCTCTCTCTCTTTCTTTCTTTCTTCTTCTTCCTCTTTTTTTTTTCTTGAAGATTTTTTTTTAAGTTCCTCCAGCGTGCACGCACACTCGCACATATACGTATGCATATATATATATATATATATATATATATATATATATATATATGGCCATCTCGTTATTTTAAATATCGGCAAGTTATTATCCCTAAGGTTCCCTTAGCGTACATAATAACAAGGATGTAACGTATTTCGATCGAGAAATAATCGGAGGATATCGCTTAAATTACGAAAGAGTACTTCACTTCCGATCCGATAATGATCTTAATTAACGGAACGATGCCTCTTGAGTTTCATCGAGACAAAAGGCCTCGTCGTTCGTGCAGAACTTATCGAATTTTTATTCCCCGAAGCGTGTCCGATTATATGAAATTATATATATATATATATATATATATATATATATTATTAATAATAATAAATAAATATATATATATTATTAATAATTTTTTACAATTTTTAATATATATATATGTATAATTTTTTCAATCATCCATACAAATGAGATGCACTATTTACGAAAAATGATATCTCCAAGATCGATATAAATAATAAGAAATATTTCAATTAATTTTCTCTCAATATATCGATTCTTCTTTTCTCTTTCTCTCTCTCTTTTTTTTTTTTTTAGAAGAAGAAATTCGAAACGAACATTTTTACGAGTAGATTGAAACGCAATTAAGAAAAAAGAAAAAAAAGGAAAAGAAAAAGACACGATCACTTACATCGCCTTTAATTTCATATGTTACAAATAAAAGGGAGAGAATATAATATCCTGAATATATTATAGACAAACGCACCCAACAACTCCTCCCACCCACTCTCCCACACACACAGACACACCCACCCACCCACACATACACACATATCAATTGTAAGCCCGTTTTTCAAGTATATTTTCGGATGGGTTGTTTTGCTTATGTATCGGTGACGCGAGAAAGAGGACTCGCGGAGAATATCGCGCTGAACAAACAGTAGGGGTAGACGAAGTGAGGTAGGGGAGGAAGTAGTAAGCGTGCACCAATGCAGTTGGGAAGTGGGAAGTGGTTTGCGTGTATATATAAAAGGGAGTTGTGTAAGCGAGTAGCAAGTAGTATTAGTCGGTGCGGTGTAAGTTAGAGCCGCACGACTCACAAACCGCCCTGTCTCTCGCCATCCTCTTTGTAGTTACCGCCATGGCCATGAAGCCGAATACGGTAGAGAACCTTCTCTCCCTCTCCCACTCACTCTCTCACTCTCACACTCTCTCACTCACTCTCTCTTTCCTTCTAATAAACGCACTGATATAATATACGTATGTATATACGTATGTATATACGTATGTATATATGTATGTCGACTACTAAACACGGCCCACCTTTCCCTCCCCCTCCCCTCCCCTCCCCACCTTCCAACCACCCCCTTAACGATACCTAAATAAGTATTCGTTTATTATAATACAAAATGAATTCGATAGGGACTATAATAATTAAATCGAAAATCATATCTATATGGGAGATGATAATTAATGTTAATACGAATTAACGTTACGCCGAGATTTCAAATAATTTGAATGTATTTAATTATTGTATTTGAAAAACGTATTGAAAGAATTGTTTATATTATCATAAGATTAATTATATATTTTGCTCTCTCTCTCTCTCTCTCTCTCTCTCTCTCTCTCTCTCTCTATCCCCCTCTATCCCTTTCTCTCGTTCTAAAAGAAATAGAAAACTGTTCCTGCCAATCAATTATATCTCGTATCGTGATTAAAAATGGAGAAGCGAAAGGGGGAAGAGATCGATTTTACGTAGAATCCTAGGGAGGGGATAGAACGGGGATCCGTCGGTCGTGAAAGAAGAAGAACAACGACAAGAAGAAAAAGAGAAAGAAACAAAAAAAAAACAAACAGAAAAAGAAAGAAAGAAGAAGAAGGGAGAGGAGAAAAAGCGAAAGGAAATATTCGAAATGATCTCTCGATCTTCCCGTTAATTTTTGTCGTAGTCGCAAAGAATTATTCGCCGAGTTCGTTGAATTTCTGTTGGTGCGTCTTCTCCTAACCGGACTCGCGCGCTTAGCCCTACGCGACTCTGGAAGATTGCTTGTGGATGGTGGTTTCGGCATAGGGCCATTACTTCTCTTACTTTTTAACGATCAGTCTGAATGTGTCGGTGATTCCGTGGAGTCAACGGAGAGAGAAAGAAAGAGAGAGAGAGAGAGAGAGAAAGAGAGAGAGAGAGAGAGAAAGAGAGAGAGATAGTCTCTCTCTCTTGGAGGTTCGCCGCCATGGTGAAGCACCCTGCTGAGTTAGTCTGGAGTCGGCTTAACAAGCGCCGATATCATCGTATATGCTTCTTCGTTCGTTCCTTGGATCTTTGCCTTTGCATACTGACATACCACCGCTGCGTCGTGTCCCCTGGACCTCCTCCCACGCTCGAATTCCTACGATCAACATAAACCATGAATGACCCGTTCCGTGTGACAACAAAGATGGGCTATACTACTCTACCGCCCCACCATCCCACCCCACCCCACCCCACATCCATCCAAGTTTAGCCGATCTCCTCAGTTATTTGCCAAAACATCATCTTCGTCCTTCGGGATTTACGACATTTCTCCTTATAACGCGAAAACAAATTTCATCGTAAAGGAATAAAGAAATTCACGGCCCCGCCCCCCTTTCTTCCTATTAATCCTGATAGAATCGTACGAGAAATATCAAAAAAAAAAAAAAAAAAAAAAAAAAAAAAGAAAAAGAAAAGAACGGAACGAAAAAGAAATGAAATGGAAAGGTTCGAGTTTTAAATCTGACTAAACGATATGACGTTTTCTCGAAGACATCTATTATTATTACTACTATCGTCATCATCATTATCATTATCATTATCATCATTATTATTATTATTATTATTATTATTATTATCATTATCATTATCATTGCAAATAAAAATAGAGACGCGCGTTTGATCGGATCGAGGATGATTTTGTTGAGAAAATATCGATAAAGGATTTTGGCTGTCGTATCTCTCTTTCTTTCTTTCTTTCTTTTTTTTTTTTATATTTCTTATTTTTTATCGACGATAAATCTTTCCTTTCCCCCCCCCCCTCCACCGATCCCCTTGAACCCATTCGATCTTCGAATTCTTCAATGAAAAACGGTGGACGCCGTAAGGAGGATTGCTTCCGGTGTGCGAGCTCGGTTATTTCTTTCGCACGAAAGGGACGTCACACCGTGTACACCACACCACACACCACACGCCACACCACACCACACCACACCACACGCCACCACCTCCAACGATGTTTTTGCTTTCCAAGTATCCCGTTGTCCGTGGGAGTTCCTCGATGAAGTCGTTGATCCTTCCGACAAGGTAGGAAAGACGACGTTTTGTTGAACGAGCCGGGCGGTGGCGGCATGACGTTCTATCCCTTCTCTAGGGGTGATGATCTCACGCGTTTTCAAAGAAACACCGAATGGATCTTCTCAGATAGAAAACAACAACAACAACAAAAAAATTATCGTCCATAGCATATAGAAACAGACAAACAAACAAACAAACAAACAAAACGGATCGCCGTGTCCAAACATTTGGAGAAAATAAATGGGATCCGAGATCCACGTTGGTTCGTTCTGTTTTGTAAGTCGTACACACCGTTTCGTTCTTCCTTCCTTTCTTTCTTCTATTTTATTTTTTTTTTTCTTTTTTTTCCTTCGAAAAGGAAAGGTCTATCGGAAAAATCTTGAAATATTTTCGAGGGAACGATCGTCGTTGCGAAGAAATTTTCTTTCTTTTTTCTTTTTTTTTTTTTTTATACACTCGTAACGTCATCTGTCCGTCCGACCGATCGTCTTTCACGACGAATCCAAAAAAGATTTTGCGTTAATGACAACAACGACGATGACGATGATAATAATATGATATGATGATATGATGATAATGATAATAAAGATCGAATAAAGGATTCGAGAAATTGGTGTCGATCGCGATTACGACCATTACTACGGTAACTACACAACAGGGGGTTTGAGGGGGGGGGGGGTGGGGTGGTGGTGGTGGAATGGCAGAGGGTTGGGGTAGTTTAGAAAGTATTTATGGGGTACGGATGAATGAGCTGAAGGAGAAGAAAGGGAAAACGCGAAAGAAAGGAAGGAAGGGAAGAGAGAGAGAGAGAGAGTGAGAGAGAGAAAAAGGGAAGAAATGGACAAGTCCATCGGGAATTCCAAGTTCCCGGCGTGTGGAGGAGTAGTATCTCGCGGCGTAAGATGGCCGTTGGGTGCACCATTGTCGCGGCCCCTTTTGCGGCTCGGCCCGAAACGTCGGCGTCGTCGATCCTTGAAAGAGGAGTGTCTCGGAGGAGGAAGGAGTCTTTCTATCTCTCTCTCTCTCTCTTTCTTAGTCTCTCTCTCTTGTTGATAAACGCGCCAGGAATTCCTACGGGCACGGCGGTGCACCGCCACTGTTGCCGCCAGCGGTTTTCGGATAGGACCAAACGTTCTATCTATCTTTCTCTTTCTTCTTCTCGTCTTCTCTCTCTCTCTCTCTCTCTCTCTCTCTTTGTCTCTCTCTTTGTCTCTGTGTCTGTCTTTCTCACACACACACACACACATATACAGTCTATCTTGGCACAGTACGATAATCGATATTATCTGGGAGAGGATCGTTTCTGATCTGTTTCTCTCTCTCTCACACACACACACACACACACTCATTCTCTTTCTCTCATTCTCTTATTCTATCTTATTCTCCCTTAATCTCTTCATTTCTCTTTCATTTTCTATCTCTCTTTTCTAGTTTCCTCTTTGAGTAATGGCAGTCAGGATCGCTTCAAAATCGGCTACGATCGGTACAACTCTCTCCTTCGGGCTTGCGAGAGGATCTCCTCGATCGTATATATATATATATATATATATATATATATATATATATATATATATATAGAGAGAGAGAGAGAGAGAGTAGTAGTAAGACGTTAAGGTAATTGCTTAATGAACGAGCGTACGGCGATCGTGCTATTAAAAAATACCTGATCGATTGATCGAGATCGGTTATCGATCGTGTACCCATCGTTAAACTCGATTGAGTCGCTTCAAGCTGATTAATCTCTTAAGTATTATTATTACTACTATTATTATTATTATTTCTCTTACTTTCTAACGAATCGATACGAACCGATCGATCGATCGATCGATCGATCGATATTTGCGATTTAAGATCACGTTGCTTCTGTTTTTAGAATCTGATCTCTCTCTCTCTCTCTCTCTCTATATATATATATATATATATATATATATATATATATATATATATATATTTTTCTTATTTTTTTTTTCTCTCAAGAAAGATCGGCAGATCTCGAGGCGACATCAGGGCGGTTCCTGATTTCGTGCACCTGTTGTTTTTGTCGGCGTGCGATAAGATCGGCACAACGACGGCATTCTCTCTCTCTCTCTCTCTCTCTCTTTCTCTTTATCTTTCTCTATCTCTCTTTCTCTCTTTCTCTCTATCTATCTCTCTATCTCTCTATCTCTCTATCTCTCTTTTTCTCGTTGATGTTCCTCGTGCCCGGAGCCTGTGCCACGAGCAAAGCTACTATTAAGGTATCATTACGTTCGCCCGGCTGCCACGCGGTTATTCGAAACGCGAGTAAAGCCAACTCTTATCCTTTTTCTAAGATCGCCGAAATATTTGTACGAGTCCATCTAGAACGAAAACTCTTATTTCATTTTTTATGTACATCTTACGCGTGTCGTGACTTACTCGTTGGCGCTCAAACGCGCACGTAATCTTACAACGATTTGAGCTCTACTTTTTTTTTTATCTCATTTTATCTCATTTTATTTTAGTTTAGTTTATTTTCTTTCTTTTTTTTTTTTTTTTTTTTTTTAACGTTTTCACGTTCGACGATCACCCCTTTCATTCCGTGCGTTTTGAAAATTATTGTCTTACCCTTGCTACTGCAGGGTCGTTAAATTATTTATATTATAATATTTTACAAGATTATTTATATTATTCCTTCTTTTCTTTTCGGTCATAACGTAAGGACGGAAGGAAAACAAAAGGAAGGAAGATAAGAGGGAAGGACAGAAAGATTACAGTATAAGAAAAAAAAAGAAAATAAATAAATTTCGATGGTACGTACAAAGATCGTGGAACACGAGACGCGTTTATAAAATTGTTGGAATGAAAATCGTACCGTACGTAAGTATCTTATATGTATATAAATATATATAAATATATATATATATATATATACACAGTATATGTATGTATGTACAATAGTTACAAGTGCTCGTGAATCGGTCTTAGGATCAGCCTAGGATGAAGATGTATTGTAGATAAGCCGTGAGCGAGTACGTACACCTGCGCAACAGCGAGTCTCCTCGGAACAGGCCGTAAAACTTAATTAACCCCTTCGTCGAAGGAAGATTTATTTTCCCTCGACGATTTCGCACCGATCCGAATACACGTGCACGTCCCCGTATAACGTCGAGATTCGCGTACAAGAAGATTTAAAGAAATATAACAATGGTAGATGAAAGTCGTTGTTGTTCCTTTTTTTTTTTTTAATTTTTTATACACACACACATATATATATATATATATATATATATATATATATTTAGATATAATTTGTTCTTTTTTTTAATTAATTATTATCCCCATTTTACGCACGATTAAATATACGTAAGTTAAATAACTAACGCGTCACGTGTATTCATTCATCGCAACGAAACGACGTATTTTCTACGATAAAAGATTGATAGGAAGGAAAAATGAAAAAAATAAAATAAAATAAAATAAAAAAGAAAAAGGAAAAAGAAAAATACCGACAAAATTACTAGAAGAAAATGTTCATGCTTTTCGTCAACATTAACAGAAGTTTAAGGTATCATTTCCAAAAGATCATAATAATTCTATTGAAATTTGAAGTTTCATCGGGAACGAATTTTTTTGTCCTCATATATATATGTATTTATATAATATAATGTAATACTTTGTTTAATAATTTATGTTCTACTACGTCGAGGAACGAAATATTTAGTTATCTTCGAAAATGGTTCGTTTACTCTATCTATAACAATACACGTATGTACAATATATACTCGTACATATATATACATATATATTTATATGCATACATACATACATACATACATAAATATATATATATTTATTCTTATCTTCCTTACTTCAGAACTCTTGCTTCGTTCCGATGCTTTTTGCCCTGTAACGAGCTCTCGTCTCACTTGGAAACTTTAACTACTATGTACCTAGTGACGTACGGGGTACTTAATTCGAGCCTGCACACGCGTGCCTTCGAGATCCTCTCTTGAAATGTTCTGGAAGGATAGATAGTGAGAGAGACGGAGACAGAGTACAAGACACAGAGAAAGAGAGAGAGAGAGAGAGAGAGAGAGAGAGAGAGAGAGAGACAAAGCTACGTACATCCATTTTCGGCTAATTATACATCGTCCCTTCGTAAGAGGCACTAAACTTCAGCGGCGTGCTCGTAAAAGACACGTCACGAGAAGGGCTGCTTCCTCACGAATATATATATATATATATATATATATATATATATATATATATATATATATATATATATATATATATAATATATGTATATATATACACACATACATACGCATCATACACATACACACAAACATACATACATCGTACATACAACATACATATATATATATATACATACGTGGTTGTATAGGTGTTATGTAGGTATGTGTGAGAGACCAGGAGAGAGAGAGAGAGAGAGAAAGTTCGCTTTCATAAAAAGCTCTCCTCTCTCACGGCGTAACGGGCCAGGATCGCGAAGGGCGAACTGGTTAACCGCTCGTTCGAGAGCCAGTAAACGTTACCCGTAATCGTGTTACAGCCTTTTATTGCGGCAATGAAAAGAAGTATTAATCGATGTACTTACACCTTTATCACTCGACTCGAACGCCGCCGGGTCCCCGGTATAATCCGATTTTCGGACGTTTCAACCGCCTCTCTCTCTGCTCTCTCTCTCTCTCTCTCTCTCTCTCTCTCTCTCTCTCTCTCTCTCTGTGTCACTGTCTCTCTGTGTGCCCCTCTTTCTCTTTTTTCTTTTTTTTTCGCTCTTTACCTTTTTCAGGCACAACCGCAATAAGTGCCTTATGCAATCATCATCGTCTGCGTTGCTATAATTTGTTGATAGAAATGATATTTCATAATTTTTCTCTCTCTCCCTTATATTCTTTTTTCTTTTTTTCTTTTCTTCGAAGCTCTGCCCGAGTCGTATCGTGTCTCATCCTTTTTTCTTTTCCTTTCATTTTGTTTTTTTTTTTTTTCCTTTTGAATTTACTCACCCTTGCATATCCATAAATTTATTTTTTTTCCTATAACTTCCAACGACGACGTTCAACGATAATTGCGAATTGCGAATTGCACGTGACTGCAGGCGAATACTATCAAATAAATCGTAAAAGAATTTTAGGAGTATCGATCTCTTTAAAATATGGAGACAAAGTAGGGCCCGATAACTCGAGGGAAATAAATACTTCCTTTAATTTTAAGTAGATAAAGTAGGCGCAAGACAACGCTTGGAAATATAAAAAAAGTCCCGTTTGTGGGATTTCCGATGACGAAAGCGCTTACGATTGTAGTTTATTACAGAAAAATATTGCGATACGTTTCTTTCTTTTTTTTTTTTTTTTTTTTTTTTTTTTCATTAGAGAATACCACGAGATTTTATTTCTCCTTTCTTTTTTTTTTTTTTTTTTTTTTTCATTCACAAAAGCACAACTGCAGTTAATTCAAATTTCAATAGCAATGAATTCAATCTTATAATATTTCTTTTTTGTTTTTTTTTTCTCTTGTTTTTTCTTTTTTTTCGAATAGAAAACGAACAAAATGAAGAATTCGAAATATGTCGAGTCTAAAAAGTACAATATTTTACGTCGTAAATATTACTATCAAAGGATATTGTTGGCATGCACGATATTAGATTCTTTGTTCTCGATAATAATGAGATAATCCGGATAAGTCGAGCAAGTCAATCCCCAAGAGAAGACACCTTTATAAAGAGAAGATTTCAAAGATCCCGTCGACCAGCTGTAAACTATCCGCGAAGCTGCTTTTCATCCCTAAGGAACGTCCCTTGGTAATAATGACACAAAGATGCCGCTTTACTCTCTCTCTCTCTCTCTCCTATGAGAAAGACGAAATGGGGGGTGGACAAAGGACTGGGGAAAAGCGGTTGGCGATTTCTCAGAACTAAAATGCCCTTAAACCAAGGTCACGGTTCGTTAGCGCCATTGTGGCCCAGTCCAAATATTATTGGATTTTGTCCTGGACCTACAGCGATGATTCTCTCTCTCTCTCTCTCTCTCTCTCACTCTCTCTTTCTCTTCTCTTTGTCGTTATAGTGACGGTACATCGAGACTGATGACTTCATGCGTGACTTTGAGAAATAAAATGAAGAGAAACCATTCGGGAAATGCGACGCGTCCTTTTTGGGATTAAAAATCGAGAAAGAATTTGATTTGACTCTTATCCTCTGTTCTTTTCTTTTCTTTTTTTATTTTTATTAATTTTATACTTTTATTTTCTCAATTCTTGACACTTCAAAGATCGACGATTGACAATCGACCAATCCGTCGAAAGTTTCTCGACCAGGATGATCCTCCAATGATCGTTAATCGTTAATCGTATCATCAATTGTACATTTTCTACGTCGAAATACGCATTCAATTGATTTTTCTATCGTTCCCGCGATTGTTAGTATTGTTGTCCTTGTCGAATTTGTCTAATATATCCAATCGTAGGAAGGAACCGACGATTGATCGTGCCGTCGATGCTGCTCTACCTATGCCACCTTCCGTCGAGCTGCTAGTGCCGATACTGCTTTTAGATATTTTTACCGGTTTCGTTTCGAGGCTAATGTTAACGGCGAATTTCAATTCCGCTATGAATGCCTCCCAAGGAGTGATCTGTAGAAGAGAGAAAAAATACAAACGAACGAACGAACGAATTAAAAAGAAAGAGAAAAAAAATGATAAGAAAAAAAAACGCACACGCACACACGCGCGCACACACACACACACACGCGCGCGCGCGCAAAGAGAGTAATACGTAGAAAGGGAATAAATAAGACGAGAGATCACGCGGGAAAAGGATGAAAGATATCACGTATCACTGAGTGACGCCGATAAAACTTCCATGAGATTTAAAAAAAAAAAAAAAAAAAAAGAAAAGAAAAAAGAACATTTCCGAAGAATCACGAGTTTCTATCGAACCCCGTTCTTACGTCCGTAGGAGAAAACCTTTTCACAATTCTTATTCCGTTCGCACGGGATACATATACTCGTCGCTAGAATATCATGGACCCGAATGAAAGGATCTCTAAAAAAGGGGGATTCGTTGAAAAGAGGGTGAGGGAGGAGGGGGAGGAAAGTTACCTTTTCTTCGACCGCAACTTTGCGTATGTTCCATAGAAATTCGAATATGGCGATGATGAGGGATGCAGCACAGCCCAACATCAATACGAGAAAGACACCTCCGACATTGGGCAATCCCAATTCGATCGAATTCGCTTCCTTATCGCTATCTTCCTTTTTACATTTACCGCCGCCTCGTTCCTGCCACCATTTTGTCTTCAATTCCGACAACGTACCCTTTTCCTGTAGGGTCAGTATCGCGCCGCTTATCGGCGTCCTGTACGGCGAGTCTAATAACAATGATGAAACATTGAATCCGATCAGTAATTATATATAATATCACGATCAATCAATTCAATATTTAATAATGCGATATATATGTTTTATACGATTCACTCTCATTCTCTCTAAAAAAAAAAAAAAAAAAAAAAAAAATTAGAGATCATGCGTTATCGGAATATAATTGTCACTTACTACGGGGCAAGGCGATACCGTAACCCTTGTTATCGATCAACGAGCCTATCTGTTGTAGATCACAATTTCTTTCCATTCTGTATTCGATCGTCGTAGATTCCATTAAAAAGGCGTATGACCTTTTGTCCTTAACAACGCGCTCGACTCCCTCGTCGTTCGTTGCCGTGAAGACCGACGGTCTTGCCTCTGCCATAGTAGCCCACATTCGTTGATACGTCGAATAATTCGAATCCTATTGGGAACGGTCTCGATTTTATCGATTGGATCAATCGATATATATATATATATATAAATAGTACAAACTCTGAAAAAGGCCGAAGTCGATCCGCCGTCGACCGCGCCATATTTGATCTTAGTTTGTTTAGCGAGTTCCTCGACGTTAGTTATGGGATTATCCATTTTATCGATTGTCAGGAACGCTGCCAAATTGGCGGTATAACTCGAGACCATAATAAGCGTGAAGAACCACCACATTCCTGCTACCATGCGTATCGATGGGGCTCTAAAATCGATTGCCATTTAGTTTATTACGCATTATTGTCATACCTCTTCGTTTAATAGAACGAATTCCCGATCTACGTTCGCGTAATCTATCTATATTATACTCATCAATTTCAATCGATTTTTATCATACAAAAGGTCTTAGAATAGTTTTACAATCGTATATCCGTGAAACCGATTGTAATCTAACAGTAAAATATACGATTACGCGGGGTTGTATCGAAAGCAATCCAAATGTAATAACCGATCATATCTCAGATCGTATTCATGATTTAGATTAAAAAAAAAAAAAAAAAGAAAAGAAAAAGAAAGTTATTCCCTTCGCAAAGAAAAAAAAAGAAAAAAGAAATCGAACGACAATTTCCAAAGACAAATTTTCACGCGAGTATAGAAATTCAACGATCGCGTCTAGGAATAATTATTTCCAATCGAAATAATTAAGGATATTCACGCGTTCGTGTAAACCTCGTAGATCGGAGAACTTGAAAATCAAATGAAAAAAAAAAGAAAAATAAAAATAAAAAAGAAGAAGAAAAACGAGAAGAAGGAAATATATATATATATATATATATATATATATATAAAAGAAATCATAAAATATCGAAAAGTAGCGGGAGGAACGCATAACGTTCTCCTAATTAAGCAAAGGCTTAAAGGGCCGCGTATGTAAATGGCGCTTGTTTGCCGACGATCCTTCTTGTACGCGTGCGCACACTTGTGTGCGTTTAGTGCGTGAGTTCGTGCGGTGCGTACGATATATATATATATACATATTTGTTGTGTGTGTGTGTATGTGTGTGCGCGCGCGCACGATCTCTCTCTCTCTCTCTCTCTCTCTCTGTCTTTCTCTCTCTATCTGTTTCTGTCTCTATCTCTCTTATTGAATGAAGAACACAAGGTACCCTACGTAGAGATGAGCCAACGATGGGAGGGGGTGTAAGAGGTGGAGGAAGGAAGAAGACGACGGCAGTTAGGTGTCTTTGGTCGGTCGTCGCCCAGTATGTGGCGAGCAAACATGCACGATGTCACGGACAGAGAGTTAGCGCCGTGCCGGCGCTAATAAGTGGGAAGCCGACTCAAATACGTCCGGCAAACAGCGCCTCGTTAAGCTTAATTGTCGTGACAAAAAAAGAGAAGTCTTGGTCCTACAAAAAAAAAGAGAGAGAGAGAGAGGAAAAAGAAGAGGAGGAGGAGGAGGAGGAGGAGGAGGAGGAGGAAGAAGGAAACAAAAAAGAAAAAAAAAAAGAAGCATACATACAAGGACGCCACTACCGCGCAACCTGAATCCTTCCATTTTTTCCCCTTATTTTCTTTCGTTCCTTTTATTTTTGTTTTTGTTTTTGTTTTTTGTTTTTTGTTTTTTATGGTTCCTCTCTTCCTCGAAACTTCTCCCTTTTCGATCGACGTCGATGACCGATCGATCGATTAATTTTATTGATTGTTCGAGTCGATTAATAGAAAAGAAGAAAAAAACGAAAAGATTTATTTTTATTTCACTTATAAATCCTATCTCAATTTATATTTACAAAAGGGGATTCGATACGATATCGTTTATTTATCGTGGAAACTCTTATTAGACGGTCGTGATAGGTATATTATGTTCTCGATGGCGAACGTTCGATAAATAATAATTGGCTGTTACAAAAGAAAAGGATTATAATATATTTACGGATGAATATTTCTTTTATTGTATGTGATAATAGAAAATTTCTATCCTTCGATTTCGTTTTTTTTTTCTTTTTTTTTTTTTTTTTTTTTTTATCTCGGATCGTCGTTAATCGTAAAATCGTTTCCGTTCGATGGGTTTCGTATAGTTATGAAAATTGAAGTATGCAAGTAGAGGAATTTCCCTTTAACCAGGTCATGTACTTACAATTCCGGATAACACGGGATTTAATGTTATTAGGGTTGGAAATCAGGCTTCCGTATATCCGGCTTATCGAATTCAAGTATTGGGAAAGTGAAATTTGAATAGCCGAGTATATCTGGTTATCTGGATTAAAGTTTTAAATAGCAATAAGTTCTCGTACGTTCATTCTGACCCAGTTTTAAGAACAACTAGATATCTGTACCTTTTTCACAAATCATTGTGATATTTTGATTTTCTTTCATTATTTTCTTATCTTCTCTTTTCTTTTCTTTTTTCTTTGTCATCGTCGAACCTGTTATGATTTAAAAAAAAAAAAAAAAGAGATGTAATAAATTCTTACTGCGGTAGAATGTCGGAACCCTGTTGCATAAGCGAGCCCACGGTCAACCACAATGAGTTCTTCAAGTCGAAGTTATTTTCTAATTCCTCGGGATCAGGATTGCACGGATGAGGATTGTTCCATTCTCCCGGTGCCATTCTAAATATGGGAAGCAAACGAATGAATTAATCTTACGAATTTCTCTCGCATGTTTGCCGTTCTTTATCATGATCTTTCTCTATCTCTCTCTCTCTCTCTCTATCTATCTTCGTTTACCTAGCTTGTAAGTATAACATCAAAGAGACTATCAGATAAGCCGTAGCCATGTATATCCAAACGTCTGTAGACAATGGTTTCAGGAAAGAAAAGAGTTCAGGCTTCTTCTCTTCAGCTTTACTGAACAATATGCTAATACCTGTTTCAATAAATAAATAAATAAATAAATAAGTAAGTAATCCATCATTCGAATATTAAGAGATTACGATATCATACCAAGATTCATAAATGGCATTGTAAAGTCCACTATACTTTCTCTCGACGACGTTATAGTCAAATCGCATATCGCAAGATCCGCTTCCTGATGAAAATTAAATATTCTCGTTCTTTCAACGAATATTGATTGTTTCAACGAATTAATTTTGGTAGAAACGTTTGACATAATTAATATTACGAATCGTTACTCACGTGATCCAAAAGTAGCTTCATCAAACCGTTCCAAGATTTTTTTTTAGGATTGTACGAACCGTACTGATTATCAGGCACCAACATAAACGAGTATTTGAATTTGAGGATCTTGGAAATACTGTCGATCACGTCTATGCAATATCCTTCGTAATATTTTTTATCGATCGGTACACCTCGAGTTGATCCATCGGTCACTTCTATCACGTATGGTTCACCCTATGGAATTCAAATAAAAAATAAATTCTTTTTTTCTCTTTACGTTCAATCGATCGAGAGATAATTTAACGACTATATATATATATATATATATATATATATATATATTAAACCGTAATTATTTAACTTACCACTTTAGTGGCAATCCTGAAATGATTCTGTTCGATGGACTTGAACAAATAATTTTCAAGTTCCTGCTTACTGCGAGTGGAATGAACCCCACTTTCGTCCCAATATCCCATCTCGATACTGCTAAAACCGCGGAAATCCAAAAGACGTAGGACGAAGTTATTTCTGCGATTGCTTTTATCGAAATCGATTAATCCGGTTATCT
>OU426851.1:28046390-28063890 GCA_911387685.1 Dolichovespula media | reverse complement strand
CGTTCGTCGCCTTATGCAGATTTTCTCTCTCTCTCTCTCTCTCCTTTTTTTCCTTTTATTTTTTCCTTTTTTTACACGGATGGAATGTAAAATGAAGTCTGTCGGTAAGATAAAGAAACAAAAGGAAGATACTGCATGGAGAAACTGGTACGAGTTGTACGAATATATATATATATATATATATATGTTCCTTCGTGGGTTTACGAAGAAAAGAGAGAGGGGAAAAAAAACAGAAAAAATTATAAAATTATTGAAATAAATTTTGTCGTCCAGCAAGCTCCGATGTGTATATTGCACTTCAAAACAATCGGATCGTTTTATTTAATTGGATAGAAATTACGAGGTGTCATTAAAAACGTTAAACGTTCGTCGATAACACCACCGTAACACGATCGAACGTGTTTATCGAAGAATATATAATCTAAAAAAAAAAAAAAAAAAAACAAGAAAGTAAAAAAAGAAATAAAATGAAAAGAAATTCAGATCGGACGAAATAGAGAGCGAGAGAGAGAGAGAGAGAGAGAATCACGTTAATATAAAAGCATCGTATAAACGGTGATATAATTTATATTCGCTTATAAAAAAAAAAAAAAAAACAAAGCAAAAAGAAAGAAATAAAGAAAACGATAAAGTACAGGCTTAAATCGAGAGACGTTATCATAACATTATAGATGATTGATGGTTATACCATGTAAGTTATGATGAAATTCGTATACTCTCGAACCAAATTGACTTCCTTAGCTTGATATAAAACATTCATTATATTCTCAGGTTTAACGTCGAGAATAATGTTATCGATCGGCAGCGTACCGACTTCCTTTAATATTGAACGATAATCAGGACCAGCACCGAGGTGACGAATCGTGATTGGATTATCCTTTTGGCGTCTCATCGTAAGAGCTTTTTGAATCCTTGACAGTCCGTCGTTCGTTTCGTAGATCGCCACGAAGCTCTTCCATTCGTTCCAAATCACAACATCCGCGATAGCCTAGAAAGAGAGAGATTTACCAGGTTTCAAATCACCTTTCGTTTTGAAGAAAAACGAAAACAAAAAGAAAAAAATCAAAAAAAAGGGAAGAAAACCTTCTAAATGTTATCAGGAAATAGAGTGGGTATTAAGGAAGGGGGAAGAAGGGGGAGAGAAAAAGAAGACGAAGACGAGGACGAGGACGAGGACGAGGACGAGGACGAGGACGAAGACGAAGACGAAGTCCCATTTTATCGAAAATCGATCGAACGTTAATTCAAGGATACTTATCTACTTTCTCTCTTTCTTTTCTCTTCTTTTCTTTTCTTCTTTTTTTTTTTTTACTTCCTTCTTTTCTTTCCTCTTCTTTTTCCTTTCTTTAAATATTTTCCCTCAATAGGTAACTGTAATATTTTAGTTTGCCCAATGCGAACTTCTCCCTCTTTTTCTTTTTTTTTTCAGCTGTTTCGGCAGAACGAAAAATATACTCCTCGATTACGACGAAATTCTAAACGTATCAAACGTTTAATCGTAACATTGCAATTTGATCAGAAAAAAGAGGAAGAAGAAGAAGAAGAAGAAGAAGAAGAAGAAGAAAAAAAGAAATGAAATCAGTTGGGATCGAGGGACACGATCTTTTTCATTTTCTTTTCCTTTTTTTCTTTTTTTTTTTGTTTTGTTTCTCTCAAATATATTTTTTCATCGTTGTATCGAAATATCGATGGATTCTACGAATCGTACGCGATTAAAATTTAAGAAGTTAATAAAAAAAAAATTTATATATATATTTATATACATATACATATATATATATTTATATACACATACATATATATTTAATATATATATTTAATATAATTTAACATATATATGTTAAACATATATATATATTTAATATATATATTTATTAACATATATATATATTTAATATATATATTTAATATATTTAATATATATATATATATATATATATATTTATATAAATATATAACATTTCATATATATTTCTCTTACCTTGCTGACCATTTTACTGTCCGGATAAATATTGATCGTCATTGGCGTTAGACTTTCATCCTCCTTTGAATTTTTTTCTTCCTCGCGCCAAACATATTCCAAATGTGGTATGTCGAAGTAACCAGCAATACTAGCTACTATACCTCGCGTGTGAGGGCTCGAGGGCCCGAAGATCGCCGCCACGCCTTCCTCCAAAAGTTCGCAGACTGTGGAGAAGCAAGGAGAAACGGATTCTGTAGAACTTGGAGTTACCGCGAGAGTGCTCGTGAAAGATTTCATCCGCAAAAGGAACGAAATAAAGCGAGAAAGAGAGAAAAGAGAGAGAGAGAGATAGAGGGGTCGGGGGGGGGGGAGGAGGGAAGAGGGGTGAGGAAAATGAAATAGAAAGAAAGAGATACTAGCTAGCGGATGACTTTGATTTAGTGGCCAGGAGGAGTGGGGGCGGGGGGGGGAATACTTCACCGTTGTCTACCCTCGTAAGAAATGTAAAATCTAGTTTTCGTTTTGTTTTTTTTTTTTTTGTTTTTTTCCCTTCCTCTTTTCTTTTCCTTTCCTATTAACTCATTCTTATTTCACCTCCTGCGCATTAAAATTAATTGCAAAGGTTGTCCTCGGAAACGGACAATAATACCGAAAACGTTTACCTGCGAGTTTCGTTTTGAAACTATCGATATTACTGTCCACAGTTTTTATAATCGACTGTAATTTGAATGGCGGCGCTGGGTTTTCCTGTATCGTATCCATGATCGCTCTCTCGAAGGCTTCCCTGTATTCCATTTCATCCTGATGAAAGATAGCACCTGCGGATAGAAACGGGATATAAAGAAATAGATAGATAGATAGATAGATAGATAGATTGATAGAGAGAAAATAAATAAATAAATAAATAAATAAATAAATAAATAAATGATGTAAAACGAATGAACTCTTTCAAATGGAAATATTCTTTCCCCCCTTTTTTTCTTATCCATTTCGTTTTTGCCAATAAAATAACTAAACGACAAAGGAGAAAAACTATTTTACGTGGAATTAATAATCGTAGACATTTGTTACGGTTTAGTCGAGATCGCTTGAATCGATGACACGACTACCATCGTCGTTTCCTACTTTCACGGAACACTTTATTTTGGGTGTTTACTTCGTGCTTCATTCAATTCGGCGAAGTCAATTTCAAGATCAACAATACCCTATTGGGGAATCAGCTGGTGCTTGGTTGTCGGTTAAATCGTTGAGATTAACACATATTGGAGGAAGACGGTGATTGTGGAGAAACCCGAATTACTGCTTGTAAACCGCCGTAATTTCGCTTGGAATAATTTAATTCATGCCCAACCTCCCAACCCCCCCAACCCTCCCGACCCCCCGCGCGCGCGTGCATTTGCGCAAACTCGCTTGGCGGTGTAATCACGCGCATTATTAGATTCGCGGCCATTCCATTTGTGCGACAATAATTCGTACACGGTATATACGTATTTCGAATTAATCGGTTAGAATCGACTAAATGTGGCTTTCCCCATTTATATCCTGGCTAATATTCGAAAACGTATTTATCATCCTTTTAATGCTTGGCAAATGCGTGTGTCATTTTACTCTCTCACTCTCACACACACACTCTCTCTCTCTCTCTCTCTCTCTTTTTCTTTTTTTTTTTTTTCATAATAAAATTCATTCTCAAAACTTTGTCTTCGAATAACATCTCATAACGTTTTAAAGTCAGTTCATTTAATGTTCGTATCCGACGTTCCAATAATTGTTTTTTCGTTTTCTATGTTTTGTTTTTGTTTTTTTTCGAAGTCGGGAAGAAGTGCGGGTTATAAAATTAATTTAAATTCAGATTCGAAGAGGTCAATCGAGTCTCATCGAAAAGTTTCTTCTGTGGCTCGGGCCGATAATTATTCCTTTCTTTATTTATTTATTACTTTGTTTTTTTTTTTTTTTTTTTTTAAATCGTAACCCCGTTTCATACGAACGTTATTTCAAATAAAATAAAATAAAATAAAATAAAATAAAATAAAATAATCAAAGGATACCAATCTCGCAGACCTTCCTGGTTGGTATACCTAATATCATGCTTTAATTCGAAGTAATAAATGAAATATATAAAACGTTTCGTTATATAGATTCAATGTATCATATAGTTTTATAATAAGATACGTGTAAAGTATAATACAAAAGTTATATCGTAAGTTTCACGTCGTATATATAATAATTTTGACGCGAAATGAAGGGGGAAAAAGAAAAAAGAAAAGAAAAGAAAAGAGAAAAAGAAGAGAAAAGAAGAGAAAAGAACAAAATTGTTATCAAAAGTTAACATTATCTTTCACGAGGGTATAACTGTTCGTGACATGAAATCGTGTATTTCGAGATGCACTTCGGTTATTTTCACCCTTTTTCTTGTTCTTTAGTTTTTCTTTCCTTTTTTTTCTCCCTTTTTACGTTTTCCTTTGTCTTTCAGTCTTTTCAAATCCCTCTCTTTCTCTTTCTCTTTCTCTTTCTCTTTCTCTTTCGTCAATTGATTTTTCACACGGGCCGGCATCGTTGCAAGTAAGTATTACGCGCAACGGTCTACTCTCTCTCTCTCTCTCTCTCAAACACCGGAGCCATTTCATTTTCTTTTGAAACTCTTTCCGGGCGGGAGGCTATGGCCGCTTCGGGTACCATTATATCTCGCAAAGAAAGAGAGTCCCGAGCCCGTAAAAGTCACCTTTAGCGACGGTACTCGGCCAAGTCAATGCTGTAACTTTTAACGGCACAGTTAAGACACGGGGACCGGTTTTGAATTATGAATCAACGTTCGTCGATTATTCGCATAACACGAGAGAGAACTACGATCGATAATAGTTGAAAACAATTTTTATCCCTTTTATTTTTATTTCTTTTGCTTTTTTTTATTATTATTATTATTATTATTATTATCCTTTATTATTCCTCCTTTGAAATATTTTCTATTATTCGGAAACGTGCAATAATTGGCGAGGATGATCCCTTTTATACGATCCAATTAATAGTAATAATAATAATAATAATAATAATAATAATAATAATAATAATAATAATAACAATAGTAATAATAATAATAATAATAATAATGAATCGTATAGATACACACAATTGATCTATATTAAGTTGATAATAATGGTCATAATTTATATTCTAAACAACATGCACGGTTAGAAATCGAAGATCGAATTGATGATAATACTCGTTGGTTATTCCTATGGTTGGTTAGTAACTCACATAATGCATGGCGTTTTCTTGTTGATTCACCCTACGACTAGTAACCTCTCTCTCTCTCTCTCTCTCTCTCTCTCTCTCTCCCTCTCTCTCTATTTCTATCTCTCTCTCTCTCTCTCGTTCTCTCCAACTTGCGGAGATATAATGGTGCAATTTTGGCGGGAGATAAGATCGAGTTTAAATCGATCGGCATGCTCTCGGTACTCGAGAACTGCGGGAAAAATCGTGAGAAATATGCGATAACGTTGTACGCTCGATTTCCATATAAACGGACGTTGCTGCGACCAGAAAGAAAGAGGGAGAGAGAGAGCGAGAGAGAGCGAGAGAGAGAGAGAGAGAGAGAGAGAGAGAGAGAAGATAAGATATCTTTCGCGTGCATTTTTGTTAGAGGACAATGCGTTCTTTTTAGAACGAAGAAAATGACTTCCATTTAGGAAGAGTCATGCGAAAGAAAGATCCTATATTTTTACAAAATTTATTATAAAAATGATATAGGAAATGTTCGCGTGAAATTATTTTAAAATATGTGAGAGAGGGAAAAAAGAAGTATGAGTAGTAACAGGTGTGATATATATATATATATATATATATATATATATATATATATGTATATATTAGACGTTTTACCGATCATTATAATAACGTAGAAACATTATTGTAAACTTCATTCACTGAAGAACTGAAAAGTTTGATGTTTGAAAAGTAGTACGGACATAATATTTCTCAGACATATTCTTCGTGCCACGATAGATATGTTACACAGCCAAGTTATATATATATATATATATATATATATATATATATATATATATATATATATATATATATATATATATAACTTTCAAGTTTTATGATAAATGATTTAAAGAAGAAATCACTCTTGAGATATGCAGCGGAACAAAAATTGCAAAAGTTTTTCATCGATCATGAAGTATGAGCATAACATTGTTTGGACATCTTATTCATCTCACTTATCTATATATATGTATACACACATACACACACACACACACACACACACACACACACACACACCTACGATAGACGTAAGTTAAGATAACTAAAGTGAAAGAAAAATAAAAAATGAAAAGAAAAGAAGAACTAAAGTCCTATAAAGTTTAGCATCGAAACATACAAGAATAAGAATAAGAATAAGAATAATCGAAATTTTCTGCTGTCGATCGGATAATAATACCGAATCGTAAAATCACACATAAATCCGTGAAACTCTGGTAACTTGAAAATCACGATCAGAGCGGGGAAGGGGAGGGGAGGGGAGGGGAGGGGAGGAGGGAAACACGTTCGATTCCTCGATGTTATGCGTGCCATTCCATCGAGGATTCTTCTCGTCAAAACGGAAAGCGTTTTTTTTTTCTTCATTCCGCGAGGAAACCGGTGTGGATATATATCCCTCCTTTTTCTTCATCCTTTCTTTTCTTCTTCTTCTTCTTCTTCTACTTCTTCTTCTTCCTCTATCGTAAAAAAGTTTGTCGAGTTCGGAAAAACGTGGTAAAATTCGCCAAAGGCGAATAGATTTTCTTCTTCAAAGAGGAATCTTTTTCTTCGTTTTCTTCTTCTTCTTCTGGTTCGACTTCTTCCATTTCTCCTCATCCTTCTTCTTCTTCTTCTTTTTCTTCTTCTTCTTCTTATTTCTCTTCTTTTTCTTATTTTCCTGCTACTTTTATTTGTGAGTCGTGGCGATACCGGTCTCACCGGCATCTCGGTGGTGTTTTCTCGTCTACGCGAGAGCCAGCGGTGTTTATCAGCGAACCAAGTTTCGTTGGCTAACGGCGCTAATTGCGAGAGAGAGAGAGAGAGAGAGAGAGAGAGAGAGAGAGAGGTAAGAATGAAACGAAACGAAAGCAAAGCCTAGGCGCATCGTTTCGAGCCATTAAGACCTGTTGAGCTTCCGTCGTTTTCCCTGAAACGTCGCGGTGTATATCCTTACTTCGTGCTCTTTCACTTCGTCCGATCTTTTCCTCCATATTTTCACTTATATTTTCTATCATCTACCTCGCCTCGGTCGAATTTCGATCGACGTTTCTTATCATATCATCATCATCATCATCATCATCATCATCATCATCATCAACATCATTCCCTTCTACCTCTTCTTCCTTCTTTTTTTCCTTCTCTTCTTTTGCATTCTTTCTTTTTTCTCTCCTTTTTTGCATTCTTTCTTTTTTTTTTCTTTTCTCTTTAAATTCCTTTAACGCATCCCCATTCCCCGTAATTTTCACGAATATAGGATTCGTTTCGTTCGAACCAGAACGAATAAATTTCCTTTTTGTCTATCACTTTTCTTTTCTTTTTTTTTTTTTCGTTTGTCTTTTGGAAGAAGAAAAAAGAAGTAGAAAAAGAAAAAGAATAGAAAAGAAGAGGAGAAATAGAGAAATGAATAAAGAAACGTTTCGGTGACCATTCAACGACGCACGTTTTCCATGATCGACCCTAACTTTCATTTATTCTTTTCATTGAGTTCTTTTTCTCTCTCCTTTGTCTTTGGAAAAAGAAAAAAAAAAAAAAAGAATTAATAAAAAGGGGGGAATAAGAAGAGAGAAAGAAAGAATGGAGGAAACGTTTCGGTTACAATTCAACGAGAACGCACATTTTCCATGATCGACTTTTCATTTATCAAAATTTCGATATTAACCATCCCACCATAATCTAGTTTTAAAGTCGACGCATAAATATATACACGGTATAAACATATATGCACAAATATATACATATATAATTTGTAATATATAATAATATTATCATGCATTACAATATTTTACTAACGATATTAAAAGATTATTATTTAATTTGAAGGCGACCACATTAAATTCGTTCGTTACGTGTACACGAACGTACGCAAAATTTATTGTATGCATGTACTCTACCACGAAAGTTATAATTTCGTTCGAGCTGTTGCGATAACATTTTTTCCTTTCCTTCGTAAATTATGGAGATTGGTAATATATAGGTCGGTTTTGCCTTCTCGTTTTTCTTCTTTTCTTTTTCTTTCTCTCTCTCTCTTTCTCGTCGTCGTCGTTGTTGTTGTTGTTGTTGTTTCCTCGTGCCCGGCTTTCTTCCTTTCTTATTCCATTAGATCGTACTTTTAAAAGGGTATCGGTGGTGAAAGGCCGAAGAAAAGTTCTTTCTCTTTTTCTTCTCTCTCTCTCTCTCTCTCTCTCTCTCTCCGATAAAACTTTTCGCGGCCGACGGGTACGCCGTTGTTGTTGGTTCTTTGAAAATGATGCCCGGCGAAATATATACCAGTGATCGATGATTTTTTTTACCCGTATTCTCGATTACGAGCCCGACGAAATTCCTACGTCGAAAATGTATTTCAACTTCGCACCAGCGAAGGCTTTTACGTATTTCGTTGTGTGTGTTTTCCTTTTTTTCTTTTCCTTTCTTTTTTTTTTTTTTTTTTTTTTTTTTTTAACAAGCGATAGTCAAACGTAGCGCGTTACGGCTCTAATTGAAAAAAGTTTAATTCGTAGAGAAAGAGAGAAAGAGAAAGAGAGAAAGAGAGAGAGAGAGAGAGAGAGAGAGAGAGAAGGAGAGAGAGGGGGGGGGGGTGGGAGTGGGTAAGGCATAATTTTCTTGTTTCTTTTTCTTTTCTCTTTTTTCTTCTTCCTTCCTTCCTTCATATATCAATTTATTTTACTTTGAACACATCACAGATAATGAAGTTAAATACGAGCCACCGTATGTATATATATATATATATATTGGCCGTATAACTTTGATAATGTTCTCGTAAGATCCGACGTAAGTTTTACGTGCATCATAGATAAATCGAGCCTTTTTGTCTTCACTATGTGCCGTGTACGAGAACAGCTTATGAGTTTGCATTATTCGTACAGTTATGCTTTCTCGAGTAATATATATATATATATATATATATATATATACATTCATGCAAATTTATGGTAAATACGTGCATACAATTTTACACTTTTACAAAAAAAAACATATATATATACATATATATATATATATGTTCGAAATTTAAAATCGGACGAAATTTTTATCCATCGTTTACATTTAATCGCGATGGTTAATCGAGATATCGATCGAATATGGCTGATCAATGAACGACCTACTCCGCTGTTCGCGCTCGATCGAAATTATCTGTCGGCTACACGTGCTCGCTCTCACGAGGGATAAAGTTACGAAATTAATCGAGAAGATCGAGTTCCTCGGACTTCCTTCCCCTCCCTCCTTCGGAGTTCCAAGTTGTTCCTACGGAGAAGTAAATTTCGACGGGGAAGAAATGAAAAGGAAAAAGGGAACGAAAAACAAAGAAATAAGGAAAAAAGAAAAAAAAAATGAAAAAAAGGATGGGATAAAGAGACGGGGCCAAAAAAAAGAAAAAGTGAAGAAAAGGAGAAAAAGTATTGTTAAACGAAAAACTTTCCTCGACTTGGCAACGACGGAGGAATGAAAAGAATGAAAGAGAGAGAGACACACAGAGAGAGAGAGAGAGAGAGAGAGAGAGAGAGAGAGAGAGAGAGAGAGAGAGAGAGAGAGAGAGTCACCCTCTTCCTTCTCTTCAAAAAAGTTATTCCCGCGTTAATTTCTCAGCGTCGTCGAATTTTCTCAAAGTTTAAAATTTATTTTATCACGCAACGGACAAATTTGAGCTAATACATTTTAATAACTATCCGATGACAATAGCTCGAAGACGAAAATTAGCTCGATCGATAGTTCCCCCCCTCCCCTCTTTCTCAACCTCTTCTTCTCTCTCTCTCTCTCTCTCTCTCTCTCTCTGTCTCTCTGTCTCTCTGTCCCCTACATAATCGTCCTTACATTAATTATTTTCATTGAGCATCCATTCAGTTTCCGATTAATAAAATTGCTTTGCGTGGTTACTCGGCCGAACGAATCTTCCCCGTTCTGCGTTTCCGCCGTGTATGATAATCCGATGATTAATTTTAACAATACAATCATGTATCTAGAAACGACTGGCGCATTAACCAATGACATAATAATGACGAAGGACGACGAGGGAGGATTTCACGGTGATTTTAATCTGATCGCTTATGAAAAAATTATTAGATATTAATACCCCCTTTTCTCATTCATTCGTACCCTCTTCTTTACGCTTCCTTCTTTACTTTTTATTTTCGTTTTGTTTTTCTCTTTCTTTCTCTCTTTTTTTTTTTTCGTTCCTTCTTTCCCTTCCTCCTTCAACAACTCTCTAGAGATTAGTTCGGACGAATTCGTTTAATTCGATTACCGTTCTTCTAAATCCGTGTTTCATAGCCGTGACCTTCTCGTTCGATACGATCCGAACAAGTTCAATACGAAAGTGGGGTCGTCGTCTCGGTTGTTTTCAAAAAACGTCCGTAAAAGGGAAGACAACTTTCTAATCGATTTAAATGCGCGCTACCGGCGCGACAAACAAATTTGTGCGGGTTTAATTCGTGACCTCCGCACGTTTATTTCACTCCCTTTCGTTTCTAACTTTTATTACGGTCTAACTTGTTGTCGGACATTCCGAACGTCGTCGTCGTCGTCGATTAACCAGGTCCGTTTACTTGACAAATCGTTTGCCAATGTCTCTTTATATTATTATATTATTTATATTATTATAATATAAATATATTATAATAATTTATATTATTATAATATAAATTATAATAATATAATTTATATTATTATAATTTATATATATATATTAATATTATATATTAATATTATATAATTTATATTATAATAATATAAATTATTATAATATATTTATATTATAATATAATTTTATTTTAATTTATATTATTATATTATTTTATATTATAATAATATATTTTATATTATTATATTATTTTATTATTATTATATTATTTATACGTATTATTCGCTCAACCAATTCCACGGATATCTAATTAATTTTCAAATTGACTTAATCAAGAAAATTCTCGCCTATGAGTGAATGACCTCGATCATACGATATGACATTACTTTCATAATATTTTTTTTTTTTTTTTTTTTTTTTTTTTTACATTGGATTCGCGATAACGATCGTACGACCGATCTGATATAATTTTTTTTCTTTTTAGTACAATTTCGTAACTATCATGAAGTTAAATCTTTCAGATCGAGAGATTTGAGACATCCCAACGATTTATTACAACGATCCGATAATTTATACTACATTATCTATGTTTAGTATTGTTTCTTTGATATATAATTATATATTCTATTTGCTTTAGTACGTATTATAATTTATAAATACTATATATATTATTATTAAAATAATATATATATATATATATATATATATATATATATGTATGTATATTTATTAAAATCGTGTTATGGTTGACGTAATTTATCGAAAAACCATAGAAATTCGTAACTTTAAGAATATTATTTGTAAGATATCGGTAAAATGGGGTATATTCGTTTTTCATATTCTTTCGTAAAACTTTGACTGGTACGCTCGGTAATCAAGGTTTAGATATGGGATTGGTGTGAATGTAAGAAAGAGAGGATGGAATGAGCAAGACAGAGAGAGAAAGAGAAAGAGAGAAAGAGAGAGAGAGAGAGAGAGAGAGAGAGAGAGAGAGAGAGAGAGAGCTTGGAAACGTCGCTTATCTGGACACGTAATGAAGCAAAGCACGCTTTGCGAAGCGGTGAGGGAACGTGCACGAGACTGCACCCACGGGGCAAAACAATAATTACGCGCGAACAATGGAACGAGCATTGTTCTCTGTACGCTTAACAAATGAGCTCGACCTCCGACCACAACGAACGAACGAACGTGGAACGATGACGACGATCTCTTCTTCTTCCTACGTAGCTTCTGGCTTCTTCGATCATTTTACTTGGTAACGCGTTACTTATTTCTTTTTCTTCTTCTTCTTCCTCTTCCTCTTTTCTTTCCTTTCCATTCCTTTTCTCTACTTTTCTCTTCTCTTCCTTTCTCCTCTTTTCCTCTGTTCCACTTTTCTCCTTCACCCCCTTCTTCGTTTCTCACGGTTCTATCGAAAAAGATTATCGTCTTGGCAACGAATATTATTTTTGTAAAAATATGAAAAACTAAAAAAGAAATAACCATTCGATAAATAAATCTTATCCGATAATAATCGATTCATCGTCGAATCGTTTTACGAAGCATTAAACGAATGCGATAATAAATGTAAATCGTCTTTTTCTATTAGATCGATATCATACCGTTCGAATAATTTATTTATAATATTCATTTGGGATTCAAGAAAGATCTTTCGTGTTTGAAGAGCCTTTTAAGATGATCGAGAGAGAGAGAGAGAGAGAGAGAGAGAGAGAGAGAGAGAGGATCAGTACGAGATTAGTACGAGAAAAAGAAAAATAATGAAAATAATTTCTTAATTAACGTACGGAGATGTGTTCATTAATGAGAGATTGTCGTTTCGTAATTGTTGTTTTTGATTTTAGATTGAAATGTATGACGAAACGATTAAGAACGAGTACGAACTTCGTAATATCGTTTTATTTATTTATTTATTTATTTATTTATTTATTTATTCGCGTGAATGACGTCGTTCGATTAATTTCCGAGGAAGTAATTGACAAAAAATGTCTTCCTTTCGAAATTCATGATTTTCCTTCGGAGACGTCTACTGGAGATTTTACGTTAGTAAAATGTAAGTGTATAACGGGATATATCACGCGTGCCGCTTGTATATCATGATTAGATAATATTAAAAAAAAAAAAAAAACAAAAAAAACAACAAAAAAAGAAACAGAAAACTCTGCTTGCCACCACGGCGTAAATACGAAACGCGAGTAAACATGAAATATTATTAAAGAATTTAATGAAGATATGAGGGTGCTGAGAAGCTGAGACAGAAGAAATTGAAGTTATATTACTTTTTCGGAGGAATAAAAGAAAAAGAAAAGGGGGGAAGGAAGAAACGGAAGGAAGAACGACTTGAACGTTTCAAAAGAAAAAGAAAAAGAAAAAGAAAAAAACAAAAAATAAAAAAATAGAACGAAAATCGAGAAAAGAGAACGATTAACAATGGAATGTTTATTTTTACGAAATATTGTTTTATCTATTTACTCATTTCTTTTTAATCGTAATTGCGATTGCAAACTAGCGCAATTCCATAGACTTTACGTAAGATCGACGAGAAATTGAGAAATAGATTTTTCCATTCTTTCAACGTTCGCTAATCGAAATATCAGTCGAAAAAGGAAAAAAAAAAAAAAAGAAAAAAAAGAAGAAAAGAAAGGAAGAAAAAAGAAAAAAAATCGAGAGGTCGATCTCGTCGTTACTTTGATATTCCTTCCCGACGTGCGATAGGAAAAAAAAAAAAAAAAAAAAAAAAAAAAGTAAAAGGAAAAGTAAAGGAAAGAGAAAAGAAAAGGATAAGGATAAGATCTATTTACAATGCTTTAGAAATTCAGGACTTACACCATCAATACCACCGTTGAGTACCCATCGAAGTTTCGATGGTAGTTAAAAGCAACCAGGATACTTTGCCAATGGTGTCCGTAATGCATGCCAGACACCATCGGCTCGAGCAAACAAAATTTGCATAAGATTGTTAATAGAGGAGAATAATGCAGGTGAAAGGTGGAGATGAAAGAGAGAGATAGAGATAGAGATAGAGATAGAGAGAAAGAGAGAGAGAGAGAGAAAGAGGGAGGGATAGAGAGAGATAGAGATAGAGAGAGAGAGAGAGAGAGAGAGAGGGGAATAGACGAGAATGAAGAGTTCGCGAGAGTACCGGAAGAGAGGATGGAAAGAGTGAAATTACATCTCGTACTGATCCTCTCTCTCTCTCTCTCTCTCTCTCTCTCTCTCTCTCTCTCTCTCGATCATCTTAAAAGGCTCTTCAAACACGAAAGATCTTTCTTGAATCCCAAATGAATATTATAAATAAATTATTCGAACGGTATGATATCGATCTAATAGAAAGAGACGATTTACATTTATTATCGCATTCGTTTAATGCTTCGTAAAACGATTCGACGATGAATCGATTATTATCGGATAAGATTTATTTATCGAATGGTTATTTAACATTAATACGTATGTACACACACACACACACACACACACACACACACACACACACACACACACACACACACACACACACACACACACACACACACACACACACACACACACACACACACACACACACACACACACACACACACATGAACGCACTAACACGCATATTAGTGTGATTCGATCACAATGATACATTGTTTATTTATTAATCGTATTCGTAGATACATATTAATTTGTTCATCGTGTCTTTATCTCTATGCTTGTGGGTGTTCAACACGATGCCAAATATTTATTGGTTATTTAATTAAACGTTAATACGTAAGTTGAATTATTATTGTTAATACATCGATTTCGATAATATTCTTTTTTCTTTTTTGTTTTTTTTTTTTTTTTTTTGTTTGTTTTGTTTTTGCTCTTATCAGACACATACACGATGGAATTCGAACGGCGAAAAGAAGAAAAGCAGATTTCTAATAAATTTTCGGATATCCCTTTTGTTGATGCTTATTTTTCCCTCGCCCTCTTTCCACGTCCATTCTATCGCTCGTACAATTTTTCAACGTGGATTTTACCATCGTATAAATTCGACCTGCGTGTTCATATTTTTACGTATTCGCACCCCTCGTCCCCAGCCCACCTTCGCCCACCACCTTTCTCGTTTGGTCTGTGGATGTGTTCTGGAAAAATTGTGTACGGGCTGAAACGATGGAGCAAAGGAAAGAGAGAGAGAAAGAAAGAGAAAAAAAGGGAGAAGCTTCAAGACTTAGCTAAGGGGGGAGGGGGGAGGGTTGAAAGCAGCAGGCATTAACCTTCGGTAAGATTTCGTGATGGTAACGTGTAGAAAATTAAACTTTATGTTTTCGTCGTAAGAAACAGAAGTGAGAAAAAAAAAAAAAGAAAGAAAGAAACAAACAAACAAAGAAACAAACAAAAAAGGAAGAGAAATAAATCGGATAAAGTATAAACGCTTTGTTTAAAGTTCGTGGAATATTCTTCATGGTGGTGGTGGTGGTGGTGGTGGTGATGGTGGTGGTGGAAACAAGGGAGGGGGGAGGGACAGGAGGGAAAACCGACGTTGGAGTTAACGCGGATTGACATGCTTTTTACGATGAAATTTTTGTTACATACCGGTATGCGTACTAACCGGATATATGTGTATATATAGTACGTATACCATGGACCTATATATATATATATATATATATATATATATTTACACGCGCACGTGTATAGATACATACGTATATACACGCGACACAATCCAGAGAGAGAGAGAGAGAGAGAGAGGGAGAGAGAGAGAGAGAGATACGAATATTATCCGTATTCCATCGCGGTGCAGCGAGGAAGATAAATTTCTGCCATGGTAGTAGATGCTCAACGTTAACTAAATCGTTCGTCGAATGTCTCTCTATAAGTTTTATATGTATATGTCTATGTAACGTTACACAATGCAATACCTATTATTTATTGGGACGGATATTGCCCTTCTAACGTGTAACGTTACCACAGCGTTATAACGTTCTCATTTTGACAAACGTTATCAAGCCTTTACTGTCTCTGATCAAATAGATATACGTATTATAAATTCGCATTTCTCTCCGTTATACTTCTCGTTCCTTTTTTCTTTTCTCCTTCTTTTTATTTATTTATTAATTTTTTTTCCCTAGATCTTCCCTCCTTCTTCCTCGTATTCTTTGTACTTTGCTTTTTGATTAATCGTAATTAGCTTCGTTTCTTTTTTCCTTCTTGACCTTACTCCCCTTTTCCTTTCTTCTTCTTTCTTTCCTTTTTTCCTTTCTCTCTCTCTCGCTCACTCACTCACTCAATCTCTCTCTCTCTCTCTCTCTCTCTCTCTCTCTCTCTCTCTTTCTCTCACTCTCTCTCTTGCCCCATTGAAATAATCATGAATAAGTATTATATTTAAAATGAGAACATTATTCTTTCAGAAATTTTTTCTATCCGTTTTAGAAGGGAAAGGAGGGTAAAAAATACAAAAGGGAAAAAAGAAAAGAAAGAAAGAAAAAATATTCCCTCCCTCCTCCCCGCCATCCTTCTCTCTTTATTTTCGCCAAATGATCATTATCATTGTCCTGAGTTTCTTTTACCGTAGTCAATCGTTTTGTTTGAGTCTTACTTTCTTAAGAATAATTATTATATTAAGGGTTTCCACTGGACGCACGCACACACGCATACGGATATATTCCTACAGCGGACGCGCACGCACACACACACACACATATACAAAGAGTGAACAAGGACTATCCAGGAGGAACACTATTTTTCCACGTTAACGTTCTCTATACGTAAGAGAAAAGAAGAAAGTAACGTTTTCAAGGAGAAACTCGGTTTCTTTGTCTTCGAAAAAATTAAAGGAAAAAGTTGGCGGGCACAAAGGGAAAAAGGGTGGATTGTAGGAGGTAAGAGGGTGGGTTTGTTCTTTCGTCGTCGTCGTCGTCGTCGTCGAGCTTGCTTAATCTCGTTTTCCTTAAAAATACTCACAACTTCTTTCGCGTACGTTCATGGATTCGTTTCCTTACATTCTTTTTCTTTCGGTTCTCGAGCCCGAATCTCTCCTTCTCTCTCTCTCTCTCTCTCTCTCTTTCTTTTTTCTTCCTTTTCTTCTTCTTCTATTTTCGTTTCTTTTCCTTTTTACCGTTATCGTCGTACGTATCTTTAAAGGACTTTATTTTGAGAGATGAGAAAGAAAATTCTTCTTTTTCGTAATGCACCACACGTGGTCGCTATCAAACGTCATCGTGACGAAAGAGATCGAATATGGAGATTATACGGACAGGTTATATTATTTCTATAAGCTCGTACTTTACCTAGTACACCATTTAGCCCTTTTACGATTTGACCGTGTGTACATTAGAAATTAATATACCACGAACGTGCCTTTCTCTACCCGGTATAATCCTTCACCTCCCGTAGTCGCGTACTTTTCGTCATCTTCTTCTTCTTCTTCTTTTTTTTTTTTTCGTTTTCATTTTTCTCCTTTCTCTCTTCATTTTCCTCTCCTTTTATCCCACCTCCCCCAATCCTCAATCAAAGCGCAATTTGTTCCCATGGCTAGTCTCCTTCCGGCGGCTTTTCTCTTTCAAAAAAAACTTCGCCGAGTTATTCGCGTTGATCTTTTCGATGAACGAGAGTTAATGAAAAATTAATACTTCATTCTCAGCGAAGTCGTAAAGTCTTGAATAACTAACGCGTCATTTTGAACGGGCAGAATTTTCGTCTTTCTCTTCTTCTTCTTCTTCTTTTTTTTTTTTTTTTCTTTTTTCTCC
>OU426851.1:28028890-28038890 GCA_911387685.1 Dolichovespula media | reverse complement strand
TTTCTCTTTTTTTTTTTTTTTATTCTCGTCCTTTTTTTTTTCAAATTTCTTATCATTATCTCCTTCTCCTTCTTTATCTTTTCTTCGTATTCCTATTCCTATTCGACCTTCGTCTTCTTTTTTCTTCTTTCTTTCTTTCTTTCTTTCTTTCTTTCTTTCTTTCTTTCTTTCTTTCTTTTTTCTCTCTGTTTTAAACGACACTTTGAAGAAGTATCCAACGAAATGACGCCAAGATAGGAACGTTGGTGTATATATTTTATGTTAATAATTCATCAATTATCTCGTACCACCTTGCTCAATTACTTTAACATGACGTATTATTATATCCTTGCGCTATATATCCTAATTGTCAAACGTTTATTGTACAAAACACGAATATCGACTGTATAGGAGTTCACGATTTCTTCTTCAAGGAGATAGATCCACGTTATATTGAAGAAGATTGATAGATAGATAAATGGAGATACACACAGAAAGAGCGAGAGAAAGAGAGAGAGAGAGAGAGATAGAGAGAGAGAGAGAGAGAGAGAGAGAGGGCGGGGGGGGGGTGGAGGTGAGGGACGGAGAATAAATTTGAACACGTTCGATATTGAAAGATTATTAGAAAAACGAAGAAGAGATGGATGGAATTTTATTCGTCGTGTAATATCGATCGTTCCTATTATGTTATCCTTGTCTGATGAAGTTTTAGATACTTTGGATACTTTAGAATCCTCCTTAATATCCTCCGAATGAGAGAACCTTTAAGGCTTCTCGATAGATACCCTCACTCTCCTCTCCCCTCTGCTTCAAAATTATTACGCGATCGATTCCTTTAAGCGAGTTCTATCATGTTCCTTTTTTCTATTATATATATATATATATATATATTTTTTTTTATTTTTTTCTTTCTTTCTTTTTCTTTTTCGTTATTACCAAGTACAAGGGTTTATATCACCGTAAGTTTATGTAAAAATCTTCTCAAGATCGTTTCATCTTTACTTTCATATTCTTATTTGTTTTCCTTTTTATCTTTTTTTTATTTCTCTATTCTTTTATTTTTGTCTTTCTACGTCGATATTATAAAGCTTTGACGCACGAACCATGAAATTGTTTTCTTAATTTCGCGTTAGTGCCTTTATAGTTTTCTCAAAGGAATACATGAAATAAAAAAAAAGAGAATAAAAAGAAAATAAAAAACACGTTATCTAACAGAATCGCGTTCGGGTTACATTTTTTGAGAAAGGAAGAAAGAAAGAAAGAAAGAAAGAAAGAAAGAAAGAAAACAAAAAAAAAAGAAAGAAAAAAGAAGACGAAAAGAGAAAAGGAGAAAAAATCGCTTACCAATTTTTATGGGTCGAGAAGCACCCTGATTGTACGGAAACTGCGTTAAGAGAGTTAACGCGACGAAAGGTAGAATGTTGCGTCGGTATGAAGCCATAATGGATATAATATACCACGGCAGTCTGAAAAAAAAAAAAAAAGAAAAACAAAAAAGAGAGGACATATTAATTTTATTAAAGCAATTTATTAATACAAACGTGGTGGTCGACGCTGAACGCTTTATGGATATTATATCGAACACCGTCGTCACTTCGATCTATTGGCGAGTCTTAATCAATCTTTTTTTTTCCAAATTATCGATCGACGTTCATGCGATCGAATTAATTAATAATTAATAATTAATAATTAATAATTAATAATTAATAATTAATAATTAATTGGGACGAATACGCGCGTGTTACGTACCGTATACATGAAACGAATGTACTACTTTTGTTTTTGTTTTTTTTCTTTCGGTGAAGGAGAGGGGTTGTTTTATTTTTTTTACCTTCTAATTGTTTTTATTCTTTTCTTTTTTTTTTTTTTTCGTTTGTGAAAAACGATGTATTTGTTACGAGAAAAATCACGTCCCTCGTGAAGAACAAAACTATGGGTCGTTTCATGGGCATACACATTTTCTTTCAACAATTTTCATCGGATTTTTCGAAAAATTTCTACGGTGGAAATAACGTAAACAACTCAAGATTGATAGCGTCTTCTTGCGGCCTGATTCATCCCGTCAGATATAGCATCGAACACGCAAACCTATCATTCTCGATCTGTTTGCATGTAAATCTTCAAGAAGATCTCAACGATATAAGGTTTTCACTCGTTCAACAAGAGGGACGCTTTTCTTCCCCTCCCTTCCTGCCGCTGGGTTCTTTTCCTAAGAAGGATTTGACGAAATTTCAGATCGGTATTTTTCCTCCCTGTCGAAAGATGTTTATCGTCGAAGTTATCTTAACGTTAATATATTATTATTATTATTAAAATCATCATCATCATCATTATTATTATAATTATCATTATTATTATAAACAGGTATAGGTCATTTTGAATTCAATATAAACATTAATATCGTATAAAAGAGAGAGGAGAGAATATGTTAAATTCGTAGAACGCCAAAAAATATTTGTCAACGAAGAGTATTCCTAGGTAAAATACAAAAGAGAGAGAGAGAGAGAGAGAGAGAGAGAGAGAGAGAAAAGGATAAAAAAAAATGTAGACTCATTCACGTTGTCATCGATTGTTATCCATTCAATTACCAACAACGTGTAATGTAAGAAATATAAAATGTTACGCGTATATACGGACGATTTTTTTGCTACTCCGAAATAACAAGATCATAAACGATATTACAAAAATTAATAAACGATATCTCGCATAGACAATCGAGACGATCAATCGTCCAACATTCGAGAACGTCAATTCGATCGAACGAACTCGTTCGATCTTGATCGAATTAACTTAACAGTCGATCTCGGTACCCGTCGGTGGTCTTTTTGATGTCAGTTTGATAAGACGTCAGAAGTATGTATGTGTGTGTGTGTGTGTGTGTGTATTCCTAACGTTAGGACATCGATACTCGGTCACTTTGTTCGTAAATCTAAAAAAGGACGGCGGGACACGGGACTACTATCGAGAGAGAGAGAGAGAGAGACAGGGAGAGAGATAGAGAGAGAGAGAGAGAGAGAGAGAGAGAGAGAAAGAGGGAGAGAGAGAGCGAATTGTCAGGGTGTGTGTAACGACGAGTGCGGGGTCAGGACGATCATGGTTGCAATTACATGAGAAGTCCCACCGCTATCATGATTCCTCCGGTAAACGGACGGACGGACGGAGAGAGAGAGAGAGAGAGAGAGAGAGAGAGAGAGAGAGAGAGTGAGTGAATGAGTGAGTGAGTGAGTGAGTGAGTGAGTGAGAGTGAGTACGTTGTTCTCATTCGGTGATATAAACTGACGTATGTGGATATACGAATGTGTTGGTCAGAAGATATAGAGAGGGGAGGAGACACTAACACACCGACAAACAAATGTCCACGAGTCATAGTGAGCGCAGACGTAAGGGATGCGATGGCTGATGGCACGATGACACCTCAGTTAGCCCCTTTCAACCCCCTCTCTCTACCCTACCCACGTTATGCCTTCCACTTCCTTCCAATCCTCCATCAAGTCTATTTACTCCTTCTCACTCTCTCTCTCTCTCTCTCCCTCTCTTTCTTTCTCTTTCTTGTTCCTTCTGTTCTCTCTCTCTCTCTCTCTCTCTCTCTCTCTCTCTCTCTCTCTCTCTCTCTCTCTCGTATAGAACCTTAGTCCATAGTTCAGTCTAACGCTTGCATCTCGTATATTCGCACGTTCGACGTTCCCGATGATTTATTTTCGGGAACTTTTTCATCTCGTCGTTTCTTGTTATACTAATTCAATATACATATATATATATATATATATATATATATATATATATATATAATTTTTCTTTTTCTTTCTTTATTCTCGCGAGATAGTATGGATAATATTTTATATACGTGACGGATTTATGCACACGACGGTGCGTAGTTTGTACGTTAATAATGCGTTGTAGTTGCATCGGATCGATTAAACAGTGCGGTTATTTTAAATGGGATTGATTAAAATTTAATTGTTATTTTTCTTCCTTCCTTCCTTCCTTCCATCTTACTTATTTCTTTTCTTTCTGTTTTTTTTTCTTCCCTCTGTTTTTGTATTTTATTTTCTAAGCGTCGATGTAATTTTTTTTTATTTTCATTTTTTAACTTGATATCCTTCGCAAATTAGTAAGAGTATCCAACTAACGTGGCACTAACAAATTCGCGGCTACCTTGTATGCATAATAAAATTGTCGAAAACGTCGTTAGAATGATTTTCATCGCGTACAATAGTTTTACGAAACGTCGTTGAAAGACTAACAGGTACACTTTCAAAATTTGCCTCGGTGGTGCTCTTTTAATTAAGGCCGTTCGCTAATTAAATTCGTCTCCTAATTAGACGCAAGGAATTCCATTCCACAACTCATCTTAATTTATCAGCTTCGTAGAGTGGCAAGCAGTATGAAGGACAGTTTTATGTAATAGGAGAGAAAATAAAAAAAAAAAAAAAAAAAAAAAGAAAAGAAAAGAAAGAATAAGGAAGTGAGGGAATAACAAACGACGTGATCGTTATTTCAAAACGGTTTTTGGACCGTTCTCTCCTCTCTCCTTTCCTTTCCCCCTAACTAAATAAAAATGAAATATCGACAATGTTGAATCAACATTTTTTTCTTTTTTTTTTTGGTTGATACCCTTGCGCGTCAGAATTTTTCCTGTTCAATTTGTTTTCAAACCCTTTTTCTCTCTTTTTTTTCAGACGGCACGTCTCTGATATTACCATGTGAGAAACAAATATTGACATGTTTAATTTCGAACGAAATTTATTTCGATTAAAAATAAAATTGTACGAATGAACATCGAAAGCACCAAAAGAATTAATATAAATATCGCATCTTTATTTTAATAATAATAATAATAATAATAATAATAATAGTAATAATATTGATAATATGTTATAACATTAATGGAATGCAAACATACAAAAATTAAAATAAAGAAATAAATAAATAAATGATTTGTTCATAAGCTTTTTATTACGAGAAAAGAAAAAAAAAAAAGAAAATGAAACAATGGAAAAGAAAAAGAAAATAATTAAATAAATTACTTCTACTTGACGAATTAACTCGTCTTCTCTGGTTAACAGGTTAACAATGCAACATCGTGTTACTCGAGTGAACCGGGAGTTTTGTATACCGACAGAAAAGAAAACAGAGGGATAAAGACAGACAGAGAAACAGAGAAAAACAGAGAGAGAGAGAGAGAGAGAGGGGAAGAGAGGGGAGAGGAAAGAGAGTGTCATTCAAAAATACTCTAGGGCGAGTAATAACCAGGCAGTAGTCAGCGTTGGTTTCCGGATATGCATCAGTGCCACGTTTACGATCATAAATGTCTCTCTTGATAGAGCATCGCTGGAATAAAGCCGGTAATTCCGTTTTCGTACAATATATATGTATATATAAAGTATATATTTATACACATATATATATATATATATATATATATATATATATATGCATATAGTATGGTAAATGGTGAGAGATAGAGAGATAGAGAGATAGAGAGATAGAGAGATAGATAGAGATAAAGGGAGAGAGAGAGAGAGAGAGAGAGAGAGAGAGAGAGAGAGAGAGAGAGGAAATAGCAAGGATTGTTATGCTGTTACTCTTTGAAATCGATATCGAAGTTGCTTCAGTCTCTCTCTCTCTCTCTCTCTTTCTCTCTCTCTCTCCTTCTATCACCTCTTGTTAATGAGTCCAATCTCAGAAAGACAACAGAACGATCGAAACTCGACAATGTTATAAACACTTTTAAATATTTACATCGCTCGACGTTATTTCTCTTAGTGATTGTTTGTAACTTAACAAAATCTCTCTCTCTCTCTCTCTCTCTCTCTCTCCTTTATATTTTCTTTCTTTCTTTCTTTCTTTTTTTTTTGTTTATCGCCAACGAGAAATACCTGTAGCATTAATGAGCATTAACGAGCAAACGTCGCGATTAATTTTATCGACGTAAAACGATCGACTTTTCGATGAAAAACAATGTGTAATTACTTTTCCTTTTACTTTTTTTTTTTCAATAAAAATATACCTGGAGACAACGTTGTAGCCGTATTCCCTGCTATCATTCGCCAACGATAACGGAAATTACAAGTACGAACACAACGGGAGAATGATCTCTCGTGAAAGGAAAGTTCACGATGGAGGGTCAATGCGTCATCGTCGTTGTAGTCCTCGTCATAGTCGTCGTCATAGTCGTTGTCATAGTCGTCGTCGTGGTTCGTATTACGACGCGACGACACGACGTTGGTGTAGCTTCGTTAAAGTAAACAAGATCATAAAGTGGAGATAGTTTAATCAAACGAAAACGATCGTAAGGTTCTATATATCCAGTACGTGTACGGATATATAATACATATATACATGCATACATATACACACATGGTTATCCATTGGCTTCGATTATATCATTACGATCATTTTTACGTATGAAAAACAGAACGATTATATTCTCTTACTTCGTACTCGAGATTCTTTTATTACTCTTTTTTTTTTCTTTATTTCTTTTCTTTTCTTTTTTTGTCCGTTTTATTTTCTTTTTATCGTCGAGCTTTTAGTCCTTTACTTTTTCCATTTTACTCTTCTTTTTTTTCGTATCGTTCCTTCTCTCTCTCTCTCTCTCTCTCTTTTTTTCTTTTTTATTAACTGACACCACCATTTGTTCCTTTATTCGTTAGGAGAGTCTGTAAATCATTATCTTTTTTCTTTTCTTGGAAAGATAAAAAAAATAAAAGAAAGGACACGAGAAAGTGAGAGAGAGTGAGAGAGGGAGAGGGGGGGAGGGAGTGAGTGAGAGAAAGTGAGAGAGAGAGAGAGAGAGAGAGAGAGAGAGAGGGAGGGAGTGAGCGAGAGAGAGAGAGATTTCCCTCACCTTTTTTTCTCGTAGCATAATTTCCGTTCGATAACGACCGACGATGGAGTCGTGAGCGAGCGAACGAACGAATGAACGAACGAACGAACGATTCGCCATGTTGGAAAAGAAGGTCAAGATGAGAGAGAGAGAGAGAGAGAGAGAGAGAGAGAGAGAGAGAGAGAGAGAGAAGCCAAACAGGCGTTCGTTGGGACGCGATTTTTATCGGATACAGAAATATTCTCGGCCACTGTACCACCACCGTCCTCAAGAAATCTGTGTCGATCTTCTTAATGATCTCCACTCGGCATTCCGAGTGAGAAATCGTAACGATCCGTGAGCGGTGAATTTGTCTAATTGACTTCTCCCCTTTTCGAAGCAGACGAATAAGAAGATAAGAGAAAGAGATAGATGGATAGACAGATAGATAGAGAAAGAAATTCGGGCTCGATAAATTATTTTCTTTTAACCTCCCCTCCTATCTCATTTTTTACTTTCTATCTTCCTTTCTTTCTCTTCTTCTTCTTCTTCTTTTTTTTTTCTTTTTTTTTTTTTTTTTTTTTTTTTATTAGACACCTTCAACCCTTGGCGAGAAGTCATTCACCTCTTCTCCGAAGTAGATTTATCGAGAACAGCAATTAACGATGAGTCTTGATCGTTAAAATTAACATTGCCTTATGTATAATATAAGAAATATATATATATATATATATATATATATATATATAGACACACACACACATTGTTATCAATTTCAAAGAATGGTTATATGATTTTTTTTCTTTATATACATTATACATACTTATACTGTGTGATCGAACGATTATATATATATACTTCTATATACTTATACTGTGATCAAATATTGTTTATAGAAGAGGAATTTGCTTCTAAGGTATTTTATTTATTATTTTTGTAATTACTAATTCTTTTTTTATTCACGTCGTTGTTTTCCTTTTTCTTTCTTTCTTTTCATTTTTGTTTTTCGAATCAACCGATAATTGCGGACTACCCGCATATTTCACGTGACTCTACCCTCGAACTCGGTGCGTGAGAGTTTTCGGTGTTTTCGCATGTGCTCGACGAAACGTTACACGTGGGTAATAAAAAATGCTCGTGGAGAAGCATCATGGAAAGGGGAGTGCGAATGAGCGAGAACGTGAACGATAGATAGATGGATAGATAGATAGATTGAGTGATAGAGAGATAGAGAGATAGATGGATAGAGAGAGAGAGAGAGAGAGAGAGAGAGAGAGAGAGAATTGTAACACGGAAAACGCAGTGAACGCAAGGGAATTTCGATGCATTGCGTTCTAGTTCGAACGGTGATTGATACGGAAACATTATACATGCTTCTGACGTTTTGTTTGCAAGCCCCTATTCCACCTCTAGCCATATTAGAAATATAAAAAACATGAGGGAGTATATCCCCCCCCCTCTCTCTCTCTCTCTTTCTCTCTCTATCGACAACACATCTTGATCCCTCGATACCGGGTTAACTGTGTATTTCAATTTTTATTGGGTGGATATCCTTTCGTCGTCAAAACATTAGTGTTCTTTTTTCACTCCCCCAACCCCACCACCGTCCTTACATATTTTTCCATAATCGTGTAAAAAGCGTACGCGGATATGCGTAGGTACGTTGTATTAATCGAATCGTATGAAAATATGACGATGAATCACGGCGAAGTAACGAATGGAATACGAGTTTCATTTTTCTTTTTTTTTTTTTTTTTTTTTTTTTAATTTTCTTATGACGAGTCTATTCCAATATGGGAGTTGATCAGCGATTTAATTTGGAGTAATAATTAATAAATTATTGTTCGAATCCTCGGACTGTACGATTTATCTTTTCATTCTTTTCACAACGCCTCGGTCGTCTTCATTTTTCATTAGCGCGTTACACGCCCGTGTGTTTGCAAAAAAAAATGACTTAAAAACTTTTGTCGAACTTCTCTCTCTCTCTCTCTCTCTTCTTCTTTTTTTTTACGCGAGCAACGTCCGCCATTATCGTCCTTATCGGACGTTTCGTTTTACAAGCATAAGATTGAACAAGGAGCAAAGATACGTGAGAACTTGGTGGAGAACGAAAGGGGGTCGAGGAGGAGTTTAAGCGTGCGAGAGGTACGATATGAATGAGGCAACCCTCCACCCCCACACACACACACCCCTTAACAAATGTATAACGTTTGGGTTTTCGTTGAATATGTAACGTTAAATTTGCGTCTGCTTACGGACAGGAGAGGGCTAGCTTGGACGTATTGAATTCCTTGGAAAGTTTAAATTGGCAGTCTATTCCACGGTTCGTGCCACGGTTCGAGAACGGTGGATTTAAATTTCACGGGGGACCTTCTAATAAAGAGACAAAGTAGTTCTTTCAGAGCTCTCTCTCTCTCTCTCTCTCTCTCTAACGTTTTCATTTTTTTTCTCCCTCTCCCTCCCTCCCTCTCTCTCTCTCTCTCTCTCTCTCTCTCTGTCTCTCTTTGTCACACTTTCCATCGTAAGGTAATCTCAATGTTCCGATAAAATGGATAGTCCTAGTTAATTGCACCCTTTCAAACTTTTTTGCATTCTCGTGATACGTTCAAAGAAACCATACGAGGGCGAAAGATTCGAAACAATTATTCGTCAAGTGATCCATCATCTGATCTACGCGTCGTAACGAGAGAAAGAGAGAGAGAGAGAGAGAGAGAGAGAGAGAGAGAGAGAGAGAGAGAGATTATTTTTCATCGCATATGCGCGAGATTTGTTTCGTTTTCCTTTGTTCATTTATCTCTTTTCTTTCTTTCTTTCTTTCTTTCTTTTTCTCTCTCTCTCTCTCTCTCTCTCTCTCTCTCTCTCTGTCTCTCTGAGACGAGACAGATTAAAATTTGAATCGTCTTCTTTTTCAGAAATCAAACAAAAAGAGGTTAAACATTGTCGTCGAAATGATCTGCATGTTGAAACGAGAATATATTTATTTAATTGCACATTCTCGAATTTGTTTTATTCATTATTTTTCAACTTTGTCCCTTCGCAGAAAGTAAAATTTTAATTATATAATATGTTCTTTTCGGATATCAGAAGTTTGATATTGTTTTTAAAAAATTAACGCGAGGCATCGTGTATTTTGTTCCTTGCGAATGTATCTCTTGAAATTTGTATTTTCCTCTCACTCTCTCTCTCTCTCTCTCTCTCTCTCTCTCTCTCTCT
>OU426851.1:28013890-28026390 GCA_911387685.1 Dolichovespula media | reverse complement strand
CACGAAACTTCTCTCTCTCTCTATCTCTCTCTTTCTCTTCCTCCTCCTCCTGCCCCCCCCCTCCTAACCCTCTTTCTCTCTCTCTCTCTCCCTCTCCCTCTCTCTTTCTCTTTGTCCTTCTTTTTCACTCTTTTTTTAACGTACGTGCTAGCATGTTAGTGCGTACCTCGTCAAAAGGGAAAGCTCGCTTGAATTTCGCATGCAAATAAACTTGAAAAAGACCGGGCTAGGAACGTCCGCTTTAAGGACACCAAGCATGGTAACGGACTGTGCTTGACGTCAAAGAAAAACTATCTCTATTTCTCTCTTTCTCTCTCTCTCTCTCTCTTTCCTTCTATCTTCATCTGTCGTACGGTCTGGTGGCATATAACACATATACACATAAAATGCACGCGCGCGAGCCACGTGTATCTCCGTGATATCACCATAGGTCACAACACGCTATAGGTGTGAAAACTGACGCATTCGAGACATATACCCACCCCCATCTACCCTCCCACCGACCCAATCCCCCTCCACCACCCACCCACCATTCCTTTTTTCTTTTTCATTTTTCTTCCTCTCTTATCCTTTCCTATCTTTTTCTTTCCGTTTCTCTGCTCTCTATAAAAAAAAAAAAAAAAAAAAAAAAGAAAGAAAAAAAGAAATACACAGAAAGCTGCTCTTTTCGTTCTTCGAATCGTATCGCATAATCTCATTTTCTTTCTTTTTTGCTTTTATATACACGATACGATATAAGCATATTATCGTATTAAGTCGTTCGTTCGTTATCATCATTACAAATCAAATATTATAGTAATATATTCGATTGTAATATATTTTGTTAAATGTCGTGTATATTTATCATTGATAACTATTAATTTATATTGTAACATGTTTAATAATTTTATTCGGTAAACGAAATGCATAGATATAAATCAATATTAATAATTCGGCTGACCTAAACACCTAATAAAACGTAAACGAGCTCCCGATTCGTTCGCGAACGATGCCATTTATTAATCATTCTACGGTATGATTCGTTTGATTATCTTTTTTACTTTATAAAAATAATATTCAAACGTCGTTATTTATTTATTTTCTTTTCTTTAATTACATCGTCATATTCATTTTCACCGTCGTATATATATATATATATATATATATATATATATATATATATATATATATATTATTTATTTCCCCTAAGCTCCGTTAAAATTGTTAATTCGTAGCTTTGGTGTCTCCTGTGTACGTATATCTACGTATGCGATGTGCGATCGGTATTCTCAGAACATAATTAAAATGGATTATAGCTCATCGTGTCCGTTTATAAGCCGCTACGGTATTCACCATCATTATCACTAAATATATATATATATATAATATATATAATATATATATCATTTATTCGTTACGTTACTAATATTTAACTGGAAGTTTCGCCATGGATTATATTCACTTACGGAGGCGAGTGTCTGCATAGTAACTAACCCGCCTAAATACATACGTGAGATCGCTTAAAGCCAATTTGATATTTCGATTGGGAATAATTCCCAGCTAATCAATTAGCCAATTAATTCATAGCTGTAATTTCTGGGTTACGGCAAGGCATTCCATAATAGAATGCATGCTTCAGTATGTGGATATATTATCATACGTTTCGATAGTTATTGTTTATAGGAAACCCAATCGTTCGACATAATACCATGGATTCTGGTTAACGCGTTACTATTTTTTTTATTTGTGATATTTATTTCGAACGTTGTCGTTGTTTGTAAAGAGAAAAAGAAAGGAAAAAACAAGAAACACGTTGGACGCGTCAAAATTGTCCCCGCCACCCTCTGCCCCTCGTTGTTTTTAATTAAGAATCGTAGAACCGACGATCGTGTTTTTCACTATATTCACGTCAAACTTAAAGATTCGAACATAACATTCGATTCAACAAAATTCAATTGGCTGCGTTTCGATCCGACTTGAGTATTCAGCTTGGTTTTGTTGTTCGGTGATTGTCGAGAAATTGTATATCGTACGATACGTGCTCTCTCGAGAATTTCACAGTATTGTATAGACGTAGGTACGTACATACAATACATAGATTGGTAGATACATAGGACGTGATCGTAAGAATAAGAAAATTTCACGTTACCATGGTTGGTAAGGTACATATGTATGTACGTGTACTAAGGAAAATGTATTTTGTTTCGGGAACAAATATTTATACGAAATAAAACAAATTTCTAACAAAATGTTGTAGTAATAGTAATAGTACATTTTCTTTCCCCCTCTCTTTCTTTCTTTCTTCCTTTGCTTTTTTTTTTTATTTCATTTTAATAATCGTAATCGTAATCGACGTTGCGATAAAAACATATTTTTCGATTCGATATATATTCGATATATATACATATATAAATACATATTACGAGACACTTTACCACCATGATTTCAAAGGATACGCGCGTATCATTTTTCAAAAGGATAGATTTCATATTTTCACGGATCGAAATCCTTGCCAAAGTTTGGAAGGACTGTAAATATTTATGATCTCTGGATCGTAATCGTCCGATAGGGGTCCGATGAATCACGTCGTATAAAACGCTCGATCTCGGACTATCGGACAACACACAAATGGCTCAATGCTATCTACTCCATTGTGAAGCTTTATGGTTCTTTACTACGGAGCAGCTTCCGTTCTTTTTCCCCTCCCCTTTCCGAAGAGATTCGCGCACACTTTCACGGATAACGGCCTCGATAGATTACTACAGTGGTACTCGAAACCTTTCGTATCTCTTCCGGAGTTACTTTCGCCGAGTGCAAGGGAGAGAATGGGAGAAATGGTTTCTGAAGCATCGAAGATATTAGAAGGGTGCTACGTAGCGAAAGGTGAAATTGATTTTCTCGAGCGTTATAGTCTCACATGCGCGTCGCACCTTCCAGTGGTGTGTGTCCTTTAAAAAGTAGGAATTGGAAAGAGAGAAAGAGAGAAAAATACGAGAAAAGGATATATATATATATATATATATATATATATATATATATATATATATGTGGGGGGTGGGAGGTCGTGGAGGAAGATTCGAATCGAAATATTATCGAATAATATTTTTCTAATTTTTTTTCCCTATCTCCTTCTATGTTTTTTTTTCTCTGTTTTTTTTTCTCCCTCACTCTTTATAATTAATTTAGAAAAAATTTTCTCGATACCTTTTAACCGGCAAAGAAAATTATTCTGTTTCTTAAATTGAAAATAAAAATGGAGAGAGAGAGAGAGAGAGAGAGAGAGAGAGAGAGAGAGAGAGAGAAAGAGAGCTTATCCCGATGGTTCCTTTTGTACTCCGTTCGAAATAAACCCGATCCAATTTTCTCAGTGAGTTCGGTTCGCTTGGTGTGTCGCGTGTTACGAACTGGTACTTAATTACATCCGAATTCAACACAATTAGCGGGAACGCACTCGGTAAAACGGAAACACCGAGGTAGCGTTTACATTTGGCTTTCATAGATTCGCGCGATACGGGAAGTAGCGCGTTTTGTTCTAGTTACTGCAAATTCGATCCTAGCAGAGAATAATTATGGTATTATGTGTACGGGTTCGTTGTTATATCGTGGATAGAGAATAGCACGATAAAATAAAGTCCATTTACGTTCGTATTCTTCTTTAACGTTGCGTGACCGTGCTTGTTTTTCTAATTGCAACAATTTATATACATGTTATATATATGGACTCTGACGGTATAAGAAGAAAAATAAACAAAGAACAAGCAAAGAAAAAAAAAACAGAAGTTCGTGTGTGCACGCGCGCGCGTGCGTGCGTGTGCGAGGAAGAGACAGAGAGAGAGAGAGAGAGAGAGAGAGATTCACTAAAAATATCACTACGCGCGAACGTTCCGATGAACGAACGAAAATAATGGCCGATTCGAACGGATACTGCGCTCCACTGAACTAATTATTATTATCGATAGATTAACTCGCATAAAAGTTCCCAAAAGAATCTTACGATTAGGATTAATCACTTTTTAATATCCCTTACCTATCACTCGTTGTCGATTTCACTTTCGAGAACGAATGATTTGAGTTGACGTAATCATGCGATCGAAATGATAAAAATCGTACGGATTATCGCTCGCTGATCGTCCCTTCTTTATCGCGATTATTATCACTAGCGTTCTCTTCCTTTCTCTTTCTTTTTCTTTTTTCCTTTCTTCGCTTTGTTTGTCTCTCTCGGATTTTCGATTTTTCACAAAAACACGTCGTAACGGAAACCCGATTAACTTTTCTATATCGTCGATCTCTTTCCTTTTTTTTTTGTTCTTTCTTTTCTTTTTTTTTTTTTTTTTTGAATTTTAATTTAATTTTCTTTTTCAATATGTTTTCGATAACACTCGGGACACTCGAATAATTAACGAGAAGTAAATGGCGAGAGTTTACTATCTCGGCGAAGTAGTTTCGCCAGGCCGATGGCGACTCTCGCACGCACTGATCTAAATTTGTCGTGGACCAACCTAAATACATCCCATGCCTTCCCTTGGTTGGTTGGTTTTAGTCGTTCAACTCGTTCTTTCGTTCGTTCGTTCGTTCGTTCGTTCGTTCATTACTTGATTCTCGTTCGTTCAAACGCGAGCATACACGTTCACTCACGGAAAAATATAGACGATAATAATTTGTCGAAAGTTAACGATGGATACGACGTTCATAAACCATTTTTTTTCACCTCTTTTCCTTCGGTTTCGTTTTATTCTCTTTCTCTTTCTCTTTCCTTTTTTTTTTTTTTTTCACTGCGAACTTTCATAGAAAAACTTATCGCGACTTCAGGTATCCCGAACTCCCACTCTCTCTCTCTCTCTCTCTCTCTCTGTCGATTTCGTTTATTAATTGAATTTCATTATTAAGACGAACCAATTACGGAGCTCGATCGAGAACATGAGAGAGAAAAAAAAAGAAAAGAAAAGAAAAGAAAAGAAACAGAAAAATAAAGAAGAGGAGGAAGAACGGGGGCGTGGGGGAGAAAAAAAAGCATAAAGGAGAAGCGAAGAAAAAAAGAGGAAAATAAAAATGTCACCCTTTCCGAATCGTAGATAGACATGACCAATTACAAGTCTATTAAGTACATTTTCGGATTGTCGATGGAACACACTCCTCGTGCAAATTAAAAAGTTTACGGACGGTGGCTGACACGAAAATGCTTCTCATTGTTGGAGTTTTGCTCAGGCCGATGATGAGGGAGACAAAGAGAGACGGAGACAGAGATAGAAAGGAAAAAAAAAACATAAAACGATATAATATAGAGAAAGACCAAGTCAAGTGTGTGTGTGTGTGTGTGTGTGTGTGTGCGTGTGTGTATCAGAGAGAGAGAGAGAGAGAGAGAGAGAGAGAGAACGAGTAAGAGAAAGAGAATATATAGAGGGGCGGAACTCTCACGAAACGAATTTGATGCGCGAGTTAATTAGTCGCGTGGAATACCGGTCATTATAACGGGCATGCGACTACTAATTTCATTAGCTACTCGCGTTGGCGTACCAGAAGTACTAATTGGTTAATTACGAAAGTAAAGGCGTATGTATTGCATATACTTCGTCACTCTCACTCATCTCTCTCTCTCTCTCTCTCTCTCTCTCTCTCTCTTTCTCTCTATCTTCCCCCCCTCCCCCCCCTCTCTCTCTCTCTCCACATTTCTACTTCTGTTTCTCTTTCACTCGACATTTTTTATTTTACCTTGACGACGACGTAGTCCTCGACGGAGACGACGACGACGACGACGCGAGATTTCATTATATCGAGTGCGTTATAGTCTCGTTTAATCGAGTTTTAATCGCGAGAACGAATCAAAAAAAAAAAAAAAATGAAAGAAAGAAAAAAATTTCTATTTTAAAGTCTAACCCAGAAATTCCATATTAAAAACGTCCTCTCGTATCTAACTTGAAAGTTCTCCGAAGCGAAATTCATTTCGTTCTCTCGTTTCTCTACGAAATTTCGTCGTCTACTTTCCTTCTCTCTCTCTCTCTCTCTCTCTCTCTCTCTATCTCTCTCTATCTCTATCTTTATCTCTCTCTCTCTCTTGCAGAGTTCCTTTGCTTCTTCGAAGTTAACTTGAAAGCTTAATTACTCGGTGCAACCAGTATGACATAACGCCACTTTGTTCTATTTGGTATTATTACTTACTCATTATCCACCCCTCGTGTCTAAAACTTCATTATTCTTACGGTTTAGTTCGATTAACGTTAATACTTTATTTTGTTCCTTCTTCCCTTTTCTTTTCTCTTGTCTCTCTCTCTCTCTCTCTCTCTCTGTTTTTTTTTTTCAATGAAACGAATTGACAGATTAATCTTACATTGATGTCTTTCGTCCTCTTTTTTTTTTCTTTCATTCTTTCTCTGTCTCTCTCTCTCTCTCTCTCTGTCTCGTTTATAATTTGCGAATGCATCGACTCGAGTTAGAAACAAATTTATTAGCCTGAAAGAAAATTATTAGACTGACTATACTTTCTGTCCAGGTCAACCTCGCAATCCTTTCTCCATCTCGTATTGTTTTCCAACGAAATTATTAATTATCGATGATGATTTATCACTTTTACGTATTTTTGTTTTGTTTTGTTTTGTTTCGTTTTAACGTTCACCTAACGTAATCTTACGTGCTTCAGACTCTTATCGATATTCCTCGATCAAATTCGTTTTATCAGATATTGCAACGAGAGAGAAAGAGAGAGAGAGAGAGAGAGAGAGAGAGAGAGAGAGAGAGAGAGAGAGAGAGAGAGAAAGGTATATTTGTTATATTTCATTTTTATTTAAACTTTTTGTTTTGTTTCCATCGTACGAGTTGTACGACTCGGTTGTTTTTTTTTTTTTTTTTTTTTTTTTAAAGAAAAAACAAGAATCGTCAGACTTAACCAGCTAGAAAGTTAAGGAGGATATGGAATGAGATTTGTTTTTCTTTTTTTAGAAGGAAAGTGGCATGAAATAAACCGGTTACGTTTCGGCTATCAATCACCTTGAGACGAAATGGGCACACACGTTTCCGCGAGAGTTTTCTCCTCTTGCGTTTCGAGGATTCCGAGGGACTTTCGAGTAGCAAATTAAAATCGATCGAGGTTCAAAGCGCTTCTCGCATTCAACTACTCTGCACTTGGAGCCGCTCGTATTACTTTGTCAATGTCGTTTGCAAACGTCGAACGTGCCGTGCCGTGCCATGCCGTGCCGTGCCGTGCCGTGGCGTTACCTTCGTCGTCCTTTGTCGCTTTTAACTTCGAAATCGTCGTCCTGAGGGGTTCTCTTAAAATTTACAACGCAATTGACGAACTTATGAAAAATAAAAAATAAAAACAAAAAAATAATAATAATAATAATAATAATAAAATAAAATAGAAAGAAAATAAAAGAAACGTCGACGTTCGAGACGTTCAATCGAATTTTTCTATGTTCAGTGTTCCGTCGAAAAGGCGGGAATATCAAGACGAAAAATTTCATTAACGAAATTCGAACGAAGTCGTTAGAAAATTCTTTCCAATCATGAAATAACGGATATTACCACCGGTGATCCTTCGATCGTTTTTCGTCGAATACGTATGAAACGAGCAAAGAAGAAGAAAAAACTGAAAAAAAAAGAAAAAAAGAAAAAGACAAAACGCAAAGAGAAAGATATAATTTCGCATCGTGTAATTCGCAGGAGAAGAAGAACATATCTTTCTAGTCGTCGTAATGATTCGTTTTGGTCCCGATGAAATCGTTTCGAATATTAAATCTCTCGCGCGTGCGGTCTTACATAAAACATCCTACGTTCGCGGTTCGCAAAAGTTAGAACGCGTTAGTTCTCCGAAATGGGTACGCCGATGAATTTTTGATACTCGTTTCACGGCTTCGCGCCGACGTAAGGTTGACACCATAACTCTTCCATGGTTTCGTGGTCGGCATGTGCGAGTTCGGAGTGGAGGGTGGGTGGGTGAGTGGGTGGGTGGATGGGGTTAAATGTTTTACGACGGATTGCGAGCGTGGTACGAAGGCAAAGAAAAAAAAACAAAATAGAAGAAAAAGATGAAAGAATAAAAGAGAAACAAAAAGGAAGTGAAAGGAGAAGGAAGTAAAGAGGAGGAAAGGAAATAGAGAAGGAAAGAGAGAGAGAGAGAGAGAGAGAAGAAAATTCGAAATGCGATTTTATTAAAAAAATGTCGTACATTTTCAATTCTACTCAGGAACGGCAGCTAACTTTTACGAGAGTTCGTAAGCGTAAAAAGCTTTTATTGGGGAAAAAAGAAGAAAGAAGAAGGACGAGAGAGAGAGAGAGAGAGAGAGAGAGTAGGTTTAAGATGTCAAGAGACGAAGGAGCCGTTTATTTTAATCCCATCGAATGAAAATTCGATAAAAAAAAACTTACACCACGTACGTCTTCTACGTTACGCTATTAAAGAAAAACGTATATATTTTTAGGATACCGCATCTCGTCCTTCTCGGATTTTATTCGGGGATTCCAATTAAGGGACGTAAATCGAGAAGCGAGGAAGCTCTCTCTTATTGGATTAGAGTAAAGCCGAGAAAACGAAAGGGAAATTCGAGGATTAAAAGTATCGTTTACCGGTGGTCTCCTTTCAACCCTTAATCTTAATTTTATGTGAATCTTGTTCCCTTTCTATTTTATTTTCGATTCTCTCTCTCTCTCTCTCTCTCTCTTTTTATTTATTTAATTTAACCGTTCATTTGTCTATGTATTTTTCGTTCATTTCTCATTTATAAATAGATTTTCAATCCCTTTGGTACATCTATATCTCTATCTATCTATCTATCCATCTATCTATCTATCTATGCATCTATCTATCTATCTATCTCTTTCTGCTAGCATTTTTATCGTTATATTCCAGAACGAGTTTATCGTGCATTCATGCGAGGGGATGGAAATCGAGTAAATCGTCCTATTTTCAAGAGCTCGTCCTTCTTCCTGCACCAAAAGAATTATAGCTTGAAATCCGACTGAATCTTGTTTAAAGATTTCAGTTGAAATTCGGGCGACGATACTTTGGATTTAATATTGAATTATTGAACTATCCTATATACGTATATATATATATATATACATATTTCAAAGTATCAGGTTGTTTTCGGAAATATAATAACATTACAAATATCGAGAATATATCGAAGAGAAAATATAGCCTTGAATAAACTACGGAACGGTGTCTCACTCCGTATAACATTTAGATGATAATTTTCAATTTACATTTAGAAACATTACGAGTATCTAAATGAATTAACGATTAATTTCTAATACGAAAATAATATAATTAATCATATATTATGATTGTGTATGAAAATCGAACGTTTTTATAGTTAGGAAATATTTAAAATAGTAGCTACGTCGACGAAATCTTTCGTGGCTGCTGTCAACGATGTCTCGTGATAATGATCGAGAGAGAGAGAGAGAGAGAGAGAGAGAGAGGGAGAGAGAAAAAAAGAGAGATAGTTCAGTTTAAAAAGATTTTCTTGGAATAAGAAGAGATAAAAAAAAAGAGTGAACGCGCACGCTTACGCGCGTGTGTGTGTGTGTGTTAGAAGGTGTATATGTATATATATATATATATATATATATATATATATATATATAAGTAAAAAAGAGGAGAGAAAGTCTTTGGAGTGACAGGTACTTCGACTTTGAAAGCTCTCGTTACTTTTCCTTCGAATCGGCTTTAGGGGCAGCAACAGTAACAGGAAGACGAGCTGGGAACGTCGTTACGATCGTCACCCGTTTTTCTATCAATGCATTTCTATCCTTCCTTGAGAAGAGGAAAGATGTTAAGCGATAGGAAGAGATCCTGTATGTATGCCACGGTACAAACGATCTCTATCTCTCTCTCTCTCTCTCTCTCTCTCTCTCTCTCTCTCTCTCTTTGAAAACGATCTTTCGGAGGTGCTCTGAAAGGGAATCAAATGCGTGCAGGTTATTTTCAAAGGAAATGTTTTTCCCCGTTAGATACGTAGATTGAATTTTATCTATTAAACGATCTTTTATATCGTTCAAATGGAATATATATATATATATATATATATATATATATATATATATATATAGTAAAGTTTTGTTGTTAAAACACAAAGGGTATAATTAACTTCACTGTCATCGTAACATACAAATTCATCGGTTCGAATCAAATTGAGATCTGACGATACGAACTTCGAAATTTGTCTTATGGTTATATCACTTCATACAGGATCAATCGAGAATTTATTTGATAAAGTAACGGGTAGACAGAGAAAGAGAGAGGGAGCGGGGAGGGTAAAAATGAGAGGAAAGAAGTACGTTGATTGTTATCGTTCGATCGAACGACAAAGAATTGTTAATAATTAATAAGTCATTTTTACGTTTCACAATGAAATAGAAAAAAAGAGAAGAAAAAAAGAAAACGAAATAATCATAATGGATAAAAATAGATCTATCCTGAAATCGATCATTCCTGAAGAATACTGATAAAACATCATAAATAGTCATTCATCTCTCTCTTTCTCTATTTCTCTCTCTCTCTCTCTCTCTCTCTCTCTCTCTCTCTCTCTCTATTTCTCTTTTTCAGCTACTCATCGTGCTTTCTCAATACATAGAAGAGCGAGGTGTCGTTGGTGTATTGTAAAGCTTCATGATAGAATACATCCAAGTGCAAATTGAAAGCCAATATATCGGAAGATAGAAAGAGATAGATAGTGGAAGAGAGAGAGAGAGAGAGAGAGAGAGAGAGAGAGAGAGAGAGGAAAAAAAGGAAAAAGAGAAAGGGAGAGAGAAAGAGAGACAGAGAGAGATAGATAGTGAGAGAGAGAGAGAGAGAGAGAGATAATAATTCTCTATATCGATCGTTTTCAAAAAATATAAATCAATCATCGTTATCTTCGTTTTAACTATTATACGTACGGTCGATATATTTCTCCGATATTCAAAAACAAAATTCTTTTTGAGAATATAACCCCTATATATCTATCTCTATCCCTATTTCTATCTATCTATCTATCTATCTATCTATCTATCTATCTATCTATCTATCTATCTATCTATCTATCTATCTATCTATCTATCTATCTATCTATCTATCTATCTATCTATCTATCTATCTATCTATCTATCTATCTATCTATCTATCTATCTATCTATCTATCTATCTATCTATCTATGTATCTATCTCTATCTCTATTTCTATCTATCTATCTATCTATATACCTATTTATCTATCTATCTATTATCTCTCTCTCTCTCTCTCTCTCTTTCTTTCTCTTACGATGACAATGAGGACGACAGAGAGCTCAAATATTAAAGCCGTTTCTGTGGTAACTGTCGCTTCGTTGTATTCCGACCATTCACTGGCAGTTGAAGCATCCTCTTTTCTAACGTCTCATCTAACAGCAGTAGCACAGCAGTGGCACAGCAGCAGCTTGCTCTTTAGTTACGGCAGAATCAGCAGCAGTAGCAGTACCACCACTTTTCGGTATCTAACATCGCGTGCTTTCACGAGAGACCGTTCGTTTCTTCGTTGTCATTGGCGTATACCGTCTACTTAGAGTTGCATTCGACCTCGAGAATCTCACGAAATCTCTCTCTCTCTCTCTCTCTCTCTCTCTCTCTCTTGACCTCGTGGGTTGTCTTCTTCATAGGAATAGAAAATCTTCATTTTCTATGCCGCGCTAATCCTTTCGTCGTCTGGCTCCTACTTATTTCTTTCTTTCTTTCTTTTTTTTTTTTTTTTATAATATTCCTCGACACAATTCTAATGATCCGTAATATCTGTGATATCTTTAATACTCTCGGTTGAATTATTTCATCTTTTCTCTTGATCATCAATGTACAATTTAATTACGCGTCGAGACTTGGCGTTCTTTGTTAAAAATCGAGGCAAATAATTTCGATACTTTTCTCTCTCTTCTTCTTCTTCTTTTTTTTTTTTTTCTTATAAATAATAAAAAGACTTCTTTTTCTTTTTCCTCCTCCTCCTCTCCTCCTCCTCCTCCTCCTCCTTCTTCTTCTTCTTCTTTTCTTTTTTTTCTCTTTTAACGTAAAAAAACTCAATAGATTTTCGATGAACGTTAAACAACGATCAATAGTTCATAATTCATAATCCATATATTCCATCCATTTCAACATTTGTTGAAACAATTATAAAACCGTTGGAATATTATAAAATGAAACGTTTTAAATGAGATATCATATGCGAACAAAATAAGACAAGAAGTCAATGGTTTTACACGAAAAAGAAAAAAAGAAAAGAGAGAAAAAAATCAACCTTGTTCCTCTTCCCGACTTTCTCATTTATCCTTTTCTTTTCTTTTTTTTCTCTTTCCCTTCTCCTTCCTTTCACTTCCTTCCTTACTTTCCTTCTTTCGTTTCTTTTTCGTTTCTTTTTTTTTTTTTTACGTGCAATCATTCCAAGAACGAATTCAGGGCAATACGAAGGAAGAAACGAGCGACGAAAAGAACATAGTGGGACTGCTTTCATTACATCGCGAGATAAATTGTTCCCTGGGATACGGTTGCCTGTTCTTCGGTCGAAAAATAGACGATACGAAAAG
>OU426851.1:27983890-28008890 GCA_911387685.1 Dolichovespula media | reverse complement strand
AACTTATAGAGAGGCTAATTTTATATTATACGACGATGGTGATAATAATGACGAAGATAATAATGATAACAATAACAACAATAACAACAACAACAACAACAACAACAACAACAACAATAATAATAATGATAATAATATTAATAATGATAATGATAATGATAATAGTAATAATAAAGGGACTTGGAGCCCTTTCTCAGGGATAGCTTTTTGAAACAAGTTGACGTTAAGAAAATAATCGAGATAACAATTGTTCTCTCGAATAAAATAATGTCAGTATTTAATAAAGTTTCATACCGTGATCATACTTTTGTCAGGATTATTTGTTATTTGTCGAAATGGTTTTGTTACTCCTTTCTCTTTTCTTTTCTTTTTTGTTTTTTTTTGCTTTTTTTTTATTTCGGCGAATGCAATCGATAAGCTTGTTTGAAAAAGTTTGTCTCTCTTTCTTACACTTTATCATCGTTCTCTTTTCGTTCTCTCTTTGTCGTCGTCGTCGTCATATAGAACGGTTAAAAAGTTGTATGAGAATCAACGTGAGTTCTTCTTCGAATGACCCAATTCAAAGAGTTGACTTACGATGGACAATTTTTGGTCTAGTAAGCTTCATAAAGTGTAATTAGCGTAGAAGCAACTTGGTAAATTTGGAAAGTCAAGAAAAAGAGAGAGATAGATAGATAGAAATAGAGAGAGAGAGAGAGAGAGAGAGAGAGAGAGAGAGAGAGAGAGAATGAACAACTTTTGAAGAGCGAATTATTAACGTGAATTTAAATCTCAGCTTTAAGCTTCAATTTTGCATCAACTAAAAAAAAAATTCCGTTCTTCTTTTATTTTTTTTTTTCTTCTTTTAATTTCATTTTTTTCTCTAAACTTACGTCTTCTTTTTGATATTTACGTACTGTCGTTTGATATAAAAAAAAAAAAAAAGAAAAAAAAGAGTCGTAATTAAGTTCGAGGCACTCTACTGGATCTTCTCGATGATATCTATCTTTGTTTTACGTTTTTTCCCCTTGTTTCCTTTTTTCATTTTTATATATCATTTTCATTAATTGGCCGAATAAAAGTTTCGGGACAAAGATATACTCGGCTACCTTTTATGTTTTTTTTTTTTTTTTTTTTTTAGCCGAATTCAAAAGCACAAAGTGGTTACAACCAGATCCATTTATCACAGGTGAATATACGAAACACATATACATACATATGCATGTAATGTACATTTCAAAAAGAACCGTGCGAGTTCGAATAGAAAGGAGCGTTCGTTCGCAGTTTTTACAATTTATTCGGAATCAAAAAAAAAAAAGGAGACGAAAAAAATAGGATAAAAGGATGAAAAAAAGAAAAAAAGAAAAAAGAAATGACAGAAAAAAAAAGGAACGAAGCTTCTGTATTCTTCGTTCGTTAACAGAATGGGAAGCGTCGAAAAGATAGGAAAAAGAAATTACGAAAAAAGGAAAGAAAAAGGAAAAAAGAAAACGATTAAGTCGATTCGTGCGAAAATTACAAGATGGAAAAATTAAAGAGGAAAATTTGAATGGCAGAATACGTGGTGAAAGTATCGCGGGAATGAGAGATCGAATAATTTTGTTCTACCTGAGAAATTCATTTCATTTTCTTTTTTCTTCTTCCTTCTCTTTAAATTCTTATACCGTAAATTAAGTGAGTAATCGATTTCGCTCGGTCGAAGTACGAAAAATAAAGAACAAGAGAAAGAAAAGGAAAAGAAAAAAAGAGACAGAGAGAGAGAGAGAGAGAGAGAGAGAGAGAGAGAGAGAGAGAAGTTTCGATATTATTTATTTCGTGTTTATTTATTCGTTTATTCCCTTTTTTTTTGTCGTTATCGATGAACGTCTTAAAATATATATATATATATATATATATATATATATATATATATATATATATATATATATCGAGGTATCGATTACGCAGAATCAAGCGAAAAAGAGGATAAAGAGCACGGATGGATGTTGGCCGAGAGTGCAATGATGCGAGGAACTTTGCGGAGCCACTTTTAAAGTCCAGAAACTTGAGGAGGAGGAGGAGGAGGAGGAGGAGGAAGAGGCAAAAGCAAAAGTAGCGGAAGAAGAAGAAGAAGAAGAAGAAGAAGAAGAGAGAAAAAAAGGGGCAAAGAAAATAAGAAAAGAAACGGAAAAAGAAGAAGAAGAAGAAGAAACATTCGAAGATTTGACCGCGAAGAAAAAGATTAGGCGATCGATCGATTCGAGTACGACCTTTCCTCGCGATTGAAACTTTCGGTTTGGTATAACGGAAGGAAGGAAGGAAGGAAGGAAGGAAGGAAGGAAAGGTGGGAGGGATGGAGGGATGGAGGAATGAGGAGGTCGAGGGAGAAGTGGCTACCCTTTGAAAAGCAAGAGAGGGAGAGAGAAAGAGAGGGAAAGGGAAATAGATCCTGATGAGAACGGTAAGCCACGTACCTTTCTATCTGAATCCTCTCTCTCTCTCTCTCTCTCTCTCTCTCTTTTACTCTTTCACTCTCTCGCTATCACTCTCTCTCTCTCTCTCTAGTTCTATCCTTGGAACCCTCGTTTTATGGCAATCTACGAGTCGAATTTCTTTTCGTCTATCGAGCCGGATTGTCGAAATGCCTTGAGAAGCTTTGATACTCGAATTCCAGTTGGATCTCTTACGATTTGTCCGTTCGTTCGTTCGATATAATTCTTTATCGAATGAGAATTCAACGTACGTTGATGTTCATCGTCCGACGTAATTTTCTTCCGCCATTCCATCGTATCTCTTCACCCCTCCCTCCCCCCCCCCCATCGCTCCCTTTCGTCTCTTTTTTTATTTTTATTTTTATTTTTATTTTCTTTTACTTCATTTTATACGTATATATATATATATATATATTTTTTTTTTTATTTTTTTTCAATATAGTCTCTTCGCCCTCCTTCCTTCTTCTTTTCTTTATTTCCCTTATTTCGATAGACGAATTTCGAGATATTATGTCTGTCAACAACGTCTGTCCATCCTTAAAGTAATCATAACAACAACAAAAACAATATGTCGATACATCATCGTTCGACATTAAAAGGATTAATTGTCCTTCAATCGATTTTGATATTGTTCTTAAAACAACGAAACGACCGATATCGAATATTCATTAAAATAAAAAAAAAAAAAAATAAAAAAGAAGAAGAAGAAAAAGAAAAAACATATCGATAAGAATCGATAATTGCATCGTAAACTTTACATTATCTTCTCTCATTGTCTAAGCCCTAGTATCTTCTCTCGAGCAGTAGATAAAAGTTTATTTAATTTTATCTTGACCGTAGCCAGCGATATATTACGGAGTGCGTAATTATGAAATAAAAGAGAGAGAGAGAGAGAGAGAGAGAGAAAGAGAAAGACAGAGAGAGAAAGAGAGAGACTAATTAGCGAATCGTAATATTCGTTGTGCATAATAACGTTCGAACTTTACGTAACGCGTGTTTCGTGCTTCCACGAGCGATCGTGTCTTTCTTCTGAACGAGGTTAATTCATCTTAATCGTTTTGTCGCCTTGTTAAGGCTCGTACTCGTCGAGTTAGAAAGAGATAGATAGAGAGAGAGAGAGAGAGAGAGAGAGAGAGAGAGAGAGAGGAGGGGGGAGAAAGAGGGAGAGAATGAGTCCACAGCTTCCCCATAGTTTCCGTTTTCTCGTTCTTCAATTACCTCGATCGTTGTCGCGTTTGTCAACCTGCCTCCCACCCTCCCTCCCTCCATCGCTCTCTCTCTCTCTCTCTCTCTCTCTCTCTCTCTCTCTCTCCTGGCTTCCTCCTTTCCCTCTCGCTCGTCTCGTCCGTTACGAGCACACTTTTCATCCCTAAGGCCATTTCGATAGGTCACAAAGGGACAACTGAAAGGAAACGGTAAATAAATTTCACCCAAAAGGAACGTTAGGGTTCGAGCTTTGACTTTAATCAGATTGTTCAAAATTGTTATCCCCCATAAATCTTATTCACCTGTTATATAGAATTTATCATGTATATTTGGTTTGGAGAAACGAAAAGGGTTCTCTTATTTTCTTTCTTTCTTTTTTTTTTTCCCCTTCGTTCGATTGATCTCGCACGGATGAAAATCGTTTCCTCTTTCTTTCTTTCTTTATTTTTATTTTTTTTGTTTTTTGGTTTTCTCTTTTTTTTTTTTTAATTCGTAATTTTCTTCTGTAATCTTTTACGCTTAAAATCGACGTTCGTTGTATTCTCATTATTGCACAGAAAGAAGATCGCGAGGGGTTGATTGGTCGTAACGAGTAAGCCCGATAAGAAGGAATTGAAAGAAACAATGAGAGAAGTTAATTATATGAGAAAACTTATCGATTTACCTTGAAATATATTAGGAATTTTTTCTTCCTCCGTTTTCTTTTTCCTTTTTTCTTTTCTTTTCTTTTCTTTTCTTTCTTTTTCTCTTCTACGTAGAAAATTATAACGCGTAGGAAATATTTCTGAGAAATACGTAAAATTGCTTTATAATTAAAAAGCGTTCGATATATATATATATATATATATATATATATATATATATATATATATTTTTCCCTTCCTTTTTTTCCATTTCCTTTTTTACATACCATTAACGCTCGAGAACGTAGGTCGGTCCGTTACAACTACATCTTTTCTCTTTTCTCTTCCCTTCTTCCTTCTCCCTGTCTCTCTCTCTCTCTCTCTCTCTCTCTCTCTCTCTCTCTCTCTCTTTCTTAATTTTACTACTTCTATAATCCCGTAAAACTCGTACCTATAATTAGTTTCGTACTGCCCTGTATTTATAGCTGGGGAAAATGAAAAAAAGATAAAAGAAAACATGAAAATGAATAGAAAAGGAAAAAATTAAAAGGAACGGAAAGGGAAGGAAAGCTAAGAACGAGCGAGCGAGCGAGCGAGCGAGCGAACGAGCAAGCAAGAATAAGTAGAATAAGTAGAAGAATAAATAGAAGAGGAGGAGGAAGAAGAAGAAGAAGAAGAAGAAGAAGAAGAAGAAGAAGAAGAAGAAGAAGAAGAAGCTAAAGAAAAAAAAATTTTTTTCAAATAAAATAAAATCATGAAAAGAGAAGAAAAAAAATTGAAAAAGGAAAAGAGAAAAGTTTACACGTACGGGGGGCAAGCGCGCGAACTGTGTAGACATCGAGTTAACGAAGTTTTAATTTCTGCCTTACGAAAAAGCTTCGTACTTCTCTCTCTCTCTCTCTCTCTCTCTCTCTCTCTCTCTCTCTCCATCCACCCTCGCCCCCTCTCTTTTACAAACCCTTTTTTCCACCGACCAGAAAACCCCCGTCCCCTCCCCACCCCACTCCTCACCTCCCAGTGCACTCACTCCGCTCTACTCTTTTATTCGTGCAATCAACGCTGGTAATTTTCTACGCGTTGGAAACGAGTAATTTTCTGTTCCGCATAGCGTATCAGGACGTACGGGACCTCTTCAATTAACGTGATTGGAAGAAAGACGGGGGGGGGGAGGGAGGTGAGGGAGAGGGAGACTCAATGTTGCCTGGTTCGTTCATGCACGTTCATATACGTTCATACAGGTTCATACGTTCGACGAATAGAACTCACTGTGTTGAAACCGAACGAACGCTGATAGATGGCTCTCGTTCGACTCACGAGTTTTAATCGGTTACACAATATTTAACGTGCTACGCGAAAGGGAAAATTATTAAGGAGGGTGACAGACACACGCACACACTAACACAAAGAGAGAGAGAGAGAGAGAAAGTGAGAGAGAGTGAGAGAGAGAGAGGAACACAGCAGGTAGAAGTAAGACACGCGTATATAAACGTGCACCGTTATTTTTCTACGCTATATTTCTCTCCCGTTTCTTTGATCTTACGATCATTGAACATTATAACAAATTTACGTTTACTATCGTTCGATACCAGACTTCCTATCAACCCCACCCACCCGCCACCCACCTCACTCCACCGCCACCTCCTTCTATTTGTCGTCGTTTATAAACCAATCGAGAATTTTTTCCTTCGTTTTTGTTTTTTTTTGTTTTTTTTGTTTTTTTTTTAACATTGCCGAGTGTAAATTATTGAAAGTGATTTGTTTACTCGTACCTTTGATTGAGACCTTTCCCCCGCCCCACCACCCGTTTCAAGTTTTGTCAGAAGGAATTTCCATTGTCGTGAATTTTTAATTATCGACAAAAAAAAAACAAAATTAATGAATCTCTGATGTTTCCTTTCTTTTCTCTCTCTTCCTTTTTCCTTCTTTTTTTAATACCGCGAAAAATAAAATAAACAACGGTATATATATATATATATATATATATATATATATATATATAATATTGTAATAATAATAAATGTAATGATTATAATATATTTATTATTATAATAATAATATTATAATAATAATAAACATAATAATTACAATATAAATGTACGTCGTTGAATTAATATGTTAATTTAATACAATAATTATTGAAATAGATACGTACAGTTAGGATTATACGTGCGTCATTTCTCTGATTCAAGGCTTCTTAAAACGTTCTCCGTTCTCCCCGGTCGTAATTCCCACGAAAATTAAAAATTAATTGGTTATCATTCTGTGGTATATGGAAAATGTCGAAGGAATCTGTGTTATCTTCTCGATGAGATATGATCAAAGTGATCGCCCGGGTACGTTCTTATCGTTTAAAAATCTTTTCTCGTTTTGGCATTCGCCGATAGAGATAATCGAGGTTCGATGATCGAAGGGCGAGGAGGCGGGACGGGGACGGGAGGCGCGGGGTTGAAGAGGGGAGAAAAAAATCTTGATCAGTCTCGATAGGAAGATACTTAGACGTGAGATAGATACTTAATTAGATGGAATCGTGTCTCCTTAAGAGAAAATCCGATCGAGTAAAATGAAGGAAGACGAAGACAAAGAGATAGATAGATAGATGTGAGAGAGAGAGAGAAAGAGAGAGATGGAAAATGTTTGAAGGTAGCGATATCGCGAAATAAATTGGATCGGCAAATCTTTTTCCAGTGACAGTTTTAAATTTCAATTAAATTGGACACATTTTGTTCTTCCCATTTGTTTCCTTAGCTAGTTGCTTTGTGACGGATGCGAAGACTAAACGTAAATCCTTCGTTTTTATTCCTCTCTCTCTCTCTCTCTCTCTCTCTCTCTCTCTCTCTCTCTCTCTCTCTATCCTTCTCTTCTTCTATTTGATTAAAGTCGACCATTATTATATCCCATCTACGTGGAAACGTTAATATAAATCTTAATAAGTTCGTACGAAATCTCTCATTTCTCTCTCTCTCTCTCTCTCTCTCTCTCTCTCTCTCTCTCTCTCTCTCCCTTTTTTTACTTATCTTATTTATCGCGTATTTATTTTTTACCATCTCATCTAATCGTTTCCCCCGCTTCACCCCTTTAGATAGACGCGATTACGTTAAGATTGTCGACGGTCGTAATCGAATGTTTTACGCAGAATAGAAACTTAAAGAGATTTTATTAGTCCGTTATTTGTTTTTATTTTTATTTATTTATTTTTTTTTTTTTAATGAATATTTGATATTATAATAAACGCGTCGTAATATTATTTTTCATTTCATATGCGTATACACGCACGCACGCACGCACACATACACAGAGAGTAATTGTATGCTTCATATTGCAACGAAGGGAAATTGAAATATGACGAGTGACTTTTGAAATATATATATAAATATATGTGTGTGTAAGAGAGGATGGTGTTAATAGAAATGTCATGAAAAGGGGTTGAAACGAAATAATCGCTTGAGAAAATACGATGATGAACAGTACATACATAAAGTAAATCTCAAGCGAGTGGTCGTTTTCCAATTGTCAATAACGAAACGAGGGACATTCGACGATGAACCTACGTCGAAACTTCTTTGAACGGTCGAAACTCCTTCGGCGAACTTATGCGATATAGAGAACGCGCTGTCCTATTGCTTTTGCGTGTTACCGGCAAGTGAACTTCCACTGCTAACAGAATTCCATTGGACTCGAGAACGATGTTCGTAGAAACTTCGAAACATGCTTCCTGCTTCTACTATCGATATGGTTATCTCGAATCGAATATCTCCAATCAATAGAGAGACCTTTAAAGGTCACTTTTCGTCCTTCCGTCTGGTTCTTTTTATATATATATATATATATATATATATATATACACACGCACACCTTTCTTCATTCCTCATTTCTTTCGCCCTTTTTCGTTATTGTTGTTTAATTAATTAATTAATTTATTTTCCGTCAATATCGATTAATGCAAATAAAGAAATTGCGTATTATTATAATTATTATTATTATTAATATTACATGTATAGTATAATAATAATACACAATAAATGTGTATTATATTATGTGTTATTATTCAGTTTGGCGCTGTAGTGGTGGTAAAAGAATTATTCGTTAACGATGCTTCGTAAAAAGAAAGAAAGAATGAATGAAAAAAAAAAAAAAAAGAAAAAAAGAAAACAGAATTTCAAGCGAAACAATAAAAATAAAATTTCACGCGTTAAGCGATCTCACGAAACTAAATTCCATTTCGTAAGGACATGCACCGTCGAACTAGGATTATCAGATGAGGATCTTCCGTTACCGTTAGAAACGTTAAGGCGTGGTTGCGTCTGGGTATCCGTGTGGTCTTAAGAAGTTAGGAAATAGAAACGGGGCAAGACTCCTAACAAGATAGAGGTCCAAAGGCTGATACCACGAAATTTAATGCGCTTCGAATACCTAAAAGGATGGGATTTTCTATTAAACGAATCTTAATATCTAAAAATAGGCCGCTAGTATTTTAGTTACGTTCAATCTCTCCCGTTTAAATTTATTATTCACGATCATCGAACCTTACACCTTCTCGCCTGAAATAACAGTAATAAAAATCAAAAAGAAAAATAGAAAATAAAGAACAACCCGAATGATATCATTTTAACGAATGAATCCTTTCTTCCGTATCTCTCCATCTTTATCTCTGTCTCTATTTCTCTTTCTCGCAAACGTACAAGTAGAATCAAAGCCGTAGAAAATGTCCGTGCATTTTCTCTTGGCAGCGAATGCTCTTCTCTCTGCCATACCAACCTTCCGAACTTTCCTCCGACGGAATTGAATCGCCGCAAAATCGGTTTCGTCCGACCTACCAGACAAGGAAATCTTCGAGCTTCGTGGTTTTCCCACGAAAGAAGAAGAAGAAGAGGTGGAAGAAGAAGAAGAAGAAGAGGAGGAGGAAGAAGAAAAAGAAGAAGAGAAAGTGGAAGAAGAGGAACCATCGGAATCTTTGGTGGTTCCGTTTCCGCTAACTTTTCGTTACGGCGTTGTTCGAACTTCGACGTTCGATGAGAAAATGAATCGAAAATGCCAAAGACTCTTCTTCTTCTTCTTCTTAGTCCATCTCTTAATTCGATAAGGTCTCATAGAGAAAATAGTTTTTAATATTTCCAGTGAAAAGGATCGAAGGATACGAATGGTCAGGTTGTTAATAAATAAATTCATACCCTTTCATTTTTTATGTTTGTTAGTTTGCAAAAACAACGGAGCGATTTCTCTCTCTCTCTCTCTCTCTCTCTCTCTCTCTCTCTCTCTCTCTCTTGTACATATATTAATTAAACGAGCCGACAGGTAAATAAAAAATGTTTGAACTTGTGAATTCTTAACAGGAACTGTCTGATCTTAAAAATAAACCGGACAATGTTTCAGTTCATATATTTGTTATAGATATTTTTATTTAACCCGTTTTTCAAATATATATATATATATATATATATTTTTTTTCTTTATTGTTACATTCTTTGAAAAAGTTCGCATTCTCGCGTTTATAATCTTTTCTTCCTTCAATGGAATATTTTTGTTCCTCTGCCTTTGTTAAGCCAATTCATGATTATTGTTACTTTTACGTCTGCTACAAATATTGCATAATAATAATAGTAATAGTAGTAGTAATAATAATAATAATAATAATAATAATAATAATAATGAAAGCAGTAGGTACATACGTGCATTTGACAGTAATAAAATGCATGGAGAACGGTGTTATTGTGTAAATCGCGAAACATTATAATAAATGTAAATGATAATTTTACAAAGAAATATTTAATTATAAATTTGTTATTAAAATCGTTAAAAGTAAAATCTATATGAATTACTCACAATTGTAAATTAATACATTTAGTCCGTCTTCCATGCATCCATTTTTGTATACATTATTCAAAACGTTTTTAAAGGTTTCTCCTGTGTGGTATTTAAAAACATTGAGAATATATTAAAAAACAAATAAAAAAAAAAAAGGGAAAAAATACATCTTTTTTTATTTGTAATAAATACAATATGACGATAAATGTTTTCTTCTTGTATATTTTATCTGGAAGAAATTATCTGCATTATTATTATTATTATTATTATTATTATTATTATGATCATTATTATTATTATTATTATTATAATATACGTATATGAATTAATGCAAAATTGTTTTACAACAGGGAACGTATTAATATCATAAACAAACGCGCATCAGTATTCCAAAGTTTTCCAATTTCCTGTTTTCTTTTAACATCGGAAAGTTCATTATACGGAGAAATACGAAAAAGAAAGATATATCGTTATATCGAAAAGATTAAAGGATTTGAATGGTCGGTCTGGACGCAAAGAATATTATGAATATATATTTTCTAATAAGAATGAAAATTAATGTGGTTTTAAGTGGGACAATAAATTATTATTATGTATCTTCTGTCCGCAAAGAAATTATTTACATCATTATTATCATATATTATACATACATACATTCATACATACATACATACACATATATATGCACACATCGCACACAAACACACACCATACGTATATGAATTTATGCAAAATTGGTTTACACCGGATAATGTGTTAATGTTCGAAAGAAATAAAAAAAGGAAAACAAACGCATATCAGTATTCGAAAGTTTTCCAATTTCCTTCTTTCTTTTAACACGGAAAAGTTTATTTTAAAGAGAAGTTTTGAAAAAGAAGAAAAGCATTGGTATTTCGAAAAGGTTAAAGGTTTACGTTAGGGAGGTATAGGGGGTATGGAGGGGGTCCAGGCTTACACACGGGTAACTTTGAAAGTCACGAACAATCCTTTCCCTCCAATCCCCCCCCCCCCGGAACCTTTCGCGAATGTTTTCTCCTCTTTACCCTAACTCTCCTTCTCTCTTCTTTCCTGTATAGAAAGCTCGCAATGCGAGGATGCTTTTATCCTTTTACCTTTAAGCTCAGACTCGTAGGGTGACACGGATGTAAGGGGTCTGATTTAAGTAGTGCCACGTTTCAATCGCGCGAATGCATCGTCATTGAAACCGGGGGAAAGGTCACGTAGCATGAAAGAGAAATGAAATCAAGAGAATTGTCTTTCTCTTTCTCCCTATCTTTCTCCATTTTTCTTTTTTCATTTTCTTTCTCCTTTTCATTTTCATTTTCATTTTCCACCGCAGATTGTTGACCCCTTTTTTCCTTCTTCTTCTTCTCTCTCCTCTCTCCTTTTTTTCTTTTTTTTTTTTTAACCATTAATTCATTCCCGGATCGTTGTGTAATTTTTCTCTTATTTATCTTGGAGACTTTTTGTTTTCCCTTTACTTCACGACAATGAAAACAAAAAAAAACAGAGAGAGAGAGAGAGAGAGAGAGAGAGAGAAAGAAGACACAGGAACAAATGTGATTGTACGAAGGTTGACACGCATTGTTATTGCTTAAAGTATGATTAATATTGTATCATTATATGAGTTCGAGTTAACACGAGAGTATAAATATTTTTCAGGATATCCTCGTCGTTATCGGATTCGCTTGTATCACTTTTGAAATAAGAATAACAAAAGAGAAAAGAAAGTAAGAAAGAAAGAACAAAGCTAAATAGACTTTTATCTTAGCGATTAGTGAAAATTATCTTAGTACCGACGTAAGAACGGAAATCGTATTCCGTCTGAATTAGAAGACGTTTCCCAATGCGGAACGCGGAAGCCAAAATTCGGCTGCGATTTTCTCTCGATGCTTCTTGATCGTTCGAATATCTTATCCAATATCTCAAGAGAACGATCCCCTAATTTTGGGTAGGGTTCGGGTAAAAATACAATAACAAAACATATATATATATATATATATATATATATATATATATATATATATATATATATATATATATATAAAAGGAGAGAAGAAAGAAAGAAAGAAAGAAAGAAAGAAAGAAAGAAAAGAAGAGAAAACTCCTAACACAGAGGTTGCGAATTTTCTTCCCTTTTTCAAACAACCCTACATCGACCATTGAAAATGGTCGAGTTTGGTGGCGAAGAGAGAGAGAGAGAGATAGAGAGAGAGAGAGAGAGAAAGAGAAAGAGGGAGAGATAGAGAGAGAAAGAAAGAGAGAAGGTCTAATACGGTCTTGAAGAATTTCGAGTCGCCTACTAGCCAGTCTCCTCTTTCGACCACGAGTCAGAAAGAGAAAGAGAAAGAGAAGGAGGAGGATCGTAGCAGGGTACCCTCTGGTAAATGGAACGCACCAGAGAGAAGGCCTTTCCCGGAGGATCGATAGAGAGGGGAAGGGCATGGTGGGTGCGAGAGAAACGACGATTGGGAACGTCCGTGAGAGGCGAACGTAGGAGTAAAGCGGATAGAGATCGGAGTATGTGTAAAAGAGAGAGATAGAGATAGAGATAGATAGATAGATAGATAGATAGATAGATAGATAGAGAGAGAGAGAGAGAGAGAGAGAGAGAGAGAGAGAGAAGGATGGATAGATAGCTAGATAGATAGATAGAGATAGAAATAGAATGAGAGAGAGAGAGAGAGAGAGAGAGAGATATATACATAAATACACGAACACACACGTACACATGAACCCCTATACAAATATATACATACATACAAACATACATACAAACACAAAAACACGCGCACACACACATACAGACACACACATACATACATATAACGAACATGTTAGAGATGAGAGAGAAGAAATAGCAAAGAGGGTGGAAAAGGTGCAACGCGAAAGAGAGTAAGAGAAAGGGAGATAGATATGAGAGGGCGCCACGGATGACGGTTCCGCGTCGTTCCACGGTTGCTACGAGCGGCGTCGGCGTCGGCGTCGGCGTCGTTTGGCATCGTCGTCGTCGTCGTCGTCGTCGTCGTCGTCGTCGTCGTTGTAGTCGTCGTAGTCGCCGACGCCGACGCCGACGCCGACGCCGCTGCCGCTGCCGCCACCGTCGTCGTCGTCGTCGTCGTCGACGTCGTCGTTATCGCCGGCGTCAGAGCGAACACGCAGCTGCCAAGGGCAGTCTCCGGTTTTCGGTCCAGTCTGCCATACGCCGTCGTTTCGTACGCACGAACGTCGAGCGGGCTCGCGCGCGCGTGTGCACAAGAGAAAGAGAGAGAGAGAGAGAGAGAGAGACACACACACACATACACATACACGCACACACTTGGACAGATAAACAGACAATACGGATGGACTTATAACACAAGGATTTAATTAATATAACTCGTACGAAGAAGCTCATCGTCACGTTTTTATCATCATTTTTATCTTCATCTTTAATTTTACGATCTAATTTTTTCTTCCTTTCATTTTCATCCTTCCCGTTAAACTCCCAAACGATCATCTATCCACCCCTCATCGATCTCTATCGATTCATCGAAAAACGTTCATATTTCTTTCGATTAATAATTCCTCGCTTACGATCGGGGACATTAAATCTAAACGACGCGTTGTGTGTGCGTGTCTCGTGACTGTACTGTGAGTTTCGTACGTTCGTAAGATTCGAGAAATAATAGTTCGTATCAGTTAGAGACGTTTAAATATCACGCGTTGAAAATTACTTACGTACGTTTTTACGATTGTGGGTTTTGCCGTTAACGTTTTGAAAGAGAAAAGAAAGAAAGAAAGATAGAAAGATAATAGGACGACGAACGTGCCGATTTTTTTGTTTGTTTTCTATTTTTTTTTCTTTTTTTTTTTTTTTTTTCTTTCTGTGACCAACTCAACGAGAAAAGGGAATGTGCATTCGACCGGCCAAGGACGGAGGTCTTCAGAAGAGAGTCTTTTGTCGCTCTCGTGTGTTTCTTGTTTTCTTCGTGATAGATAAGGATCGACGCGGATGATCTAACGAAGATCTCTCAGGTATGACAATTATTATTTGCGTTCTATCTTTTTTTATTTCTTCTTTTTTGTTTTTAATTTCGCTTCGTTTCGTTTCGTTTCGTTTCGTTTCGTTTCGTTTCGCTCGTCACTTTCTTCCACCTCTGTCCTTCTATCTCCTTATATTTTCTAAGCGAAACAAAGATGTAAGTTTCGTTTCATTTGTATTATTTATGGGGGTGTCGAACGACAGGGGAAAAATTCTTAGCGAAGATCGTCTCGAAATTAGGAGATTAGTTCTTTTTTTTTTTTTTTCTCTCGAACTTCGAATATCGGACTTCGCACCGCGCGATCAATGCGATTATTTTTTTCTTCTTCTTCTTCTTCTTCTTATAATCTCTTATACGCCAGTTTATCTGTTTCTTAAGAATGATGAATCCTTGCAAATACACTCGAGCGATTAAGTCGCAATCACGTACCCCGTTTCGTCAACGTCCTAGAGAGAACACAATCGTTTTATGGCGTTAATCGTTTAATCGTTTAATTCGATCCAATCCCGTCATTCCGTTTTAATGGTTGATAATAGTCTAATGGATAGTTTTGAAATTTACAAAGACAATGATATCTCGAATGTACCTAACGTTTCAACGTGGTATCGGATACGTTTAAACCTTTTCTTATTATTATTACGTTCGGTGTAATAAAGTTATCGTTTTAAGAAAGAACACGAAGGAGAATTTTCGATTGATCATTCTCTCTATATGCGTTAGAACGTTCCGTTCGCGAAGATTCAAAGTGCATACTGTGACATACGATGCACTCCGATAATTATCGGTTCAGAGAGTCAGTCAGTCACTCGCCTTACGCGGTGGTATCATACCCGCGAAATTCGAATCGTTTCGTTCGACGTCAGATTAGATTCCCCGTGTACGATGTTCTCTAATCAATGTAAACGAGACGTTATCGCGTATATTCGATCGAATAGAAACTCGAGATTGCCTTAGAACGTCCGAAAGTTTCGAACGTAACTTTCGATGACATCGGATAGTCAGATCTATCCTTTGCCCTAATCATCCCTTCGGATCTGATGATTCGAGTTTCATAGTAATTAGTGCGCTCTCGCCTTCCACGTGTGCGTTATAACTTTGTCTATGATCTTCCACTAGATCCTTATCCGTTCAGGTATTCTCAAATTTAGATTAGATTGAGATCATTGCCGTTGAATGTTCGTTCAAAATTATCGTTGGATTGATACTTTAAACATTCCTCATAATATATTTCTCTGATATTTTCTTTTCTTTTTTTTTTTTTTTTTTTGCGATAAATAACCAATTGCATTCGATCATACGAATAATCTGAAATGTTTTTAATCGAAAAGTCTATCTTATATCGGACAATTTATTTGACAATATAACAAGGAAAAGAAGAGAAAAGAAAAGAGGAGAGATAAAAAAAAAAAAAAGAAGGAATGTTTACTTGGAACAATGAATTCAACTTTAACTTGGATGTCTCGATTTTACTTACATTTTACGAAACACATAGAAATACGAAAGAAAATCCTTGGTAGATCGTGGCAGACCGTTCACTCTCGATCTTTACTCGGGTAAATAAATTTAGTGGTCCCGTCGAGAACTTCCAGCTCGAAGACGAATTTCATTAGAATTCTCTCAAAGAAATAGAGAGAGAGAGAGAGAGAGAAAGAGGGAAAGAGAGAGAGAGAGAGAGAGAGAGAGAGAGAGAGAGAAATAGAGATAGAGAGAGAGAGAAAGAATGAATGAGTGATTGGGTGTGTGTGTGTGAGAGAGAGAAAGAGAGAGAGAGAGAGAGAGAGAGAAAGAGAGAGTGAGAGAGATAGGGAATTTTATTTCTTTGCCACTAGGTGATTCCAAGAGACTGAATCGTTCTCTCTTGATCGTTTGAGACTTTGCAAAACGTTTAGAAAATTTCCATTTTCCTTGTGGTATTGCCGGACGTCGAAGTGAAAGATGTAAAGAGTGAGGATAAAATGAAAAAAAAGGGAAAGAGAATGAAAAAGAGAAAGAGACAGTGTGTATATATATATATATATATATATATATATATAAATATATATGTATGTATAGGAAGGTGGATTTGCCGTTTTACAGAATCGCTTTGCATTCCAATGAATATTAATCGAATGCAATTATTAAATGTAAATTCAAACTCGAGCGGCCACCGTTTCGTCGTCCCTATTCTTCTATAACCCTCTCGCTCTAACACTCTCACAATCTCTGGAGTAGGCAGACAGCCTAAACTTTCATAAACTTTATATATAACACGTCTATATATATATATATATATATATATATATATATATATATATGTATATATACATGCATGTATATTATATATATATATATATATATATATATATATATATATATATATATATATATTATATACATGCATGTATATTATATATATATATATATACGCATACATACGTCCATACACAGACATATATATATATATCTATAATACTATTAAAGATATGTATGTATATATGTATATTCGATCCATATCTACGTATAAACTGACTTCGAAACTCCTTCAAAGTGCACTTCCGTATAGAAGTACTTCGGCTGGATTCCGGTCTCGTAGGGATTTTCCAAATCGAACGTCGAACGTTGCCCAGTCTCTATTGCCCTTTTGCGTCAAAGAAGAAAACCAAGGTACTTCTCGTCGATCCGGGTAGAAATTGTCTTCTTCATAGCCTTCTCAACGTAATCGAGTCGATAATACTTTTGGATACTCCCTCTCTCTCTCTCTCTCTCTCTCTCTCTCTCTCTGTCTGTCTGTCTGTCTGTCTGTCTGTCTGTCTGACTTTCATTATCGGTTATCTCTTTTCTCTCTCTTTCTCTCTCTTTTTTCTTTCTTTCCTCCTTCCTCTCCCTTAATACACGAGTATTACCACGAAGAAATCATAGAATTTTTAATACCCGTTTGAATAAATTAAATATCGTTACTTTAATCCAACGTTTTCAAGTTTTCAACGAAGATGATTGGTCGTTAATTATTAATTTTACGTATATAAGTAACGATTAAAAGTTATCAAATATCTGGACACTTTACCTTCTCTTACACGACATCGTTAAGAACAATTTTCGTGGAGTTAAGTCATGCGAAAATTTTCTCATCACGTTGTCCATTCAAACGTTTACCCGAGTAAGAAAGAAGACGTTGCAATTAACGTTGTAATTATTGTTTCTAGAACGTTGATATAATAATACCAATAATTACAATTGTTTCTTCATCATCTTCTTCTTCTTCTTCTTCTTATTATTATTATTATTATTATTATTATTGTTATAATAATACAAATATATTGCTGCATTTGAAGAAGTTGTTTATTCATCCTTGCTATCGATTCCCTACGGACGTAATAAATAAATAAATAGTTAATTAAAAATTAAGGGAAAAGAAACAACAACTAAAAACGAAAAAAAAAAAAATAAATAAAAAAGAAAAAAAAGAAAACGGCGAACGAATCGAAACTCTCCTTTGAGATTTATCGTTGCATTTGACAAAGCGATTTAACGAAAGGAAAATTTAGTTTAAAGAAAGTCTACGAACGCCTCCAGGCTTTCCACCGTTTTCTCATTTCTCATTTCATGGCTTTTAAGAAATTAAAAGGAACAAAGGGACTATGTGGTAGGCGGCTGACGGTAACACTGTCGGTTAGAACGTAAAGGTATACGTTTACAAGTAATGTAAACGACGCATAAACGAATTAAAAAGCTTACGTTTTTGCGGCATTTAATTAATTGAACGTTTGTTTCTTTCTCCAACTACTATTATCACACGACTGACGACGAGACGTAAGGAAATCGTGTTCGCTTGTTTATTTCTTTTTCTTTTCTTTTTTTTTTTTAATCAATGCCACCATTGAAATTCATGATTGTCGATCGATTTCAATCGATCGTGAATAACAGATAGTAAACTCGATAATTTTTTTTTTTTTTTACGTCGTTTATATCTTATTAGCTATATATATAATCTTTATTTCTTTTTGTTAATCTCAAGGAGATGATAATTATACATCATTCGTAATTATTTAAAATTTGCAAAGGTAACATTTATTTATGTAGGAAAAATCGTTATCATTATTTTTTATCTCTCGTCAAACGATCCCGGGTTTATTTTTTTTTTTCCCCCATCCTCTTTCTCTTACATTTTGGAATTCGACAAAGGTATATTAAGAGGGCGATAAGTTTAAAGCAATATTTAATATACGCATGAACGAAGGAATACCTTAAGTAAACGAGGAAGAAGAACTACAGTATTCAGTTATCACATCGTCGATCTAACGGACAATATATCTCTTTGCTTAACGTAAACTTGCAAGGATGCACACTACCGACTGGTCTACGGTAGAATAACTTTGGCTAACTAACTCGATAATTCTCTACGGAAAGACGATGGGAACATTAAGCCCAGTTTCGCGCCTGAAGATAGGCAACAACGATCTACAGATATCTTAAACGGTTGTTGATCTTAATGATCGATAAACTTCTATCCTATTTATCAAGCAAAAACGATAATACGCAAATCGTAACAATGATATCAACTGATTTTATCAAGTCCATTGAGAAACAATCCCGATGAATTATTTTTTATGGACAAGTTTATAACAATGTCCGCTTTAACGATATGATAATGTAAATATTTGTTTCCCCCCTTTTTCTATACGATTACTGAGATCACTTAACCTTTCAAAAGTAAAAAAAAAAAAAAAAAAAAAAAAAGAAAAGAAAGATAATAATAATATGTCGCGATAATTATCCAATGTCAATGATAAAACAGGATAAATATTTTTTGTTCGAATCTAAACTTCGGTTATTATTAACTCTTTTTAGGGAAGTTGTTAGGTCGGGAAAGTATGATAATGATATAAAAAAAAAAAAAAAAGAGGAAGAAAAAAGAGGAAGTAAAAGCGAGGATGCAGTCTCTGTTATCGTTGAATTTCACTCTGGTACTTTGCCACGAATTTCCGACAAGAACGAGCGTAAGAGAACCATAGCATACGAGATTCGGTCGTACGAGCAACTGCGCTCGTATTGTATAGTCCATTGCAATTTGCCGAAATTGCTGTGTACGTATGCACGAGTACGTACGTACTATCGGAAATTGTTAGAGGGGGAAAAAAAGTTGGGTAGCTGGATAGATAGATAGATAGATAGATAGATAGATAGATAGATAGATGAGACAGATGGATAAATACTATGGTAGATATGATAGTCATCGGTTAAGTGGAACTCGACTGAAAGAGAGAGAGAGAGAGAGAGATCGAAATATATATATATATATAGAGAGAGAGAGAGAGAGAGAGAGAGAGAATATATATATATATATATTCTCTCTCTCTCTCTCTCTCTATATATATATATATATATATATATATATATATATAGAGAGAGAGAGAGAGAGAGAGAGAGATGAAGATGGAGATATGAAGATGGAAATTTGTATGTGAATGACGATGATGTTGATGGTGGTTGTAATGGTAAATTCGATGAACTGGTAGGTGAGAGTAGAGTTTAGGTGAGTTAGTTCGCTGTTTAGACAAACTTCCCTTATCTCACGAATATCGAATATACCGGAGGTATGATGCGTACCATCGAAATTCCTAATAACTCCCATAACGTTTTAAAACGTTGATTATCATTCACCCGTTATATTTCGAGATCGATCTTTTCATTCCCTTTGTACGACGAGATCAATTGATTAATAACGTAGACTCATCTTACGTAGAGTTGGCGTTACCTTGTAAACGTTTCTTCACGTTATTTATAAAAAATCGTTCGTTGAAAATTAATCTCCACTGATAATAATCTCTCGGTTGTTAGGTCATTTCGACAATAGTCAAAGATAATTTCGTTTCGACGACTGACGACGTGTAACGCGGATTCGAATGATCGTTAACGTCAAGCGGATCAAGAACGTTTCCGAAATGGACGGAGGGTTTGAGATCGAAAATCTTCGAAGGGATTTACTTCTCTTTCGAAATATTTCATCCTCGCCTCTGATGACTAACGCTTATGTCAGAATGATATTACCGGATAATTTGTTGTTCCTGTAAATGCATCGATAGAATTATGTATTAAATTAAAGACAATTCTTTATACGCACGTATGTACGTCGTGCGATCGAATGTACGGATCGAGTCATACCTCGATAATAAAGAAACCTTTTCGAAAATTTGAAAGAAAAATTATCAAACGTTGTTTTTTGATAAAAAAAAAAAAAAAAAGAAAGAAAGAAAGAAAGAAAGAAATATCGTTGATCGTAAGTGTACAACGAGTTACGAGAAACGGGAACGAATGGATCGAACCCTTTCGGACCTACGTCAGAAGCAAAATCATTTCACGCGTCGTTAAATATTTTTCTTTCCTCGGGAAAAGGGACACGAGCATAAAAGACGTAAAAAAATATTAAAGGAAAAGAAAACAAAAGGAAGGAAATAAATAAATAAAAAAAAAAAAAAAAAAAAAAGGACAACCCGTAAAAATTGGGAAAGGCGTATTTTCGAAAGGATCGAGAGTAGTTTCTTTCCTTTTTTACTTTTATCGTGTGCGTACACGCGTCGCGTAAAAGCGGTCCTTTACCTTCCTTTCGTCTCTCTCTCTCTCTCTCTCTCTCTCTCTCTCTCTATCTCTCTCCTCCTCCCCTCCCTCTCGCCCCCTTTTTTTCACTGTGCTTTAACCATTTCTACATCCCCGACACCTCCTCGTTTACCTCCCTCTGTCTCGTGCCCGCCAAAAGAGCTTAATTGAATTTTTCTTAATTAACTACCTTCGTGGCGCTACGATAATTGCCATGCACGAACTCACCCATTATCGTAATTGTGGGTCTAATTAATGTTGCTTGGGTGTTATTCGTGCGTACGACCAGACTCCGTGGGAGATTAAACTCTTTTTATACTTTCTTCTTTTCATTTTTTTCGTCTTCGTTTCTTTTTTGTTCCTTTCGCCTTCTACGATCCCCTTTCTCGTATCAATTTTCTGATTAATTTGCGAGACCTCTTTATAGGGGGAAAAGGGGGAAAAATAAATAAATAAACAAACAAATAAAATAGGGAGAGAGAGAGAGAGAGAGAGAGAGAGATAGATAGAGAGAAAAGAGAAAAGAAACGTAAATAAGATAAGTAGGTTCGATATAATTCGCGAATAAATAATTCTTGGCCGATTAAAATGATTTCGTTCTGAGTAAGCAAAAGTAATAAACGAAACGATGACTAAACGTTTAAATCGTTCTAATTAATAGTTACGTTTGCGTATTATAAAATGTGAAATTTGATTTATTATACGAAGTATCGGGTTGTTCAAAGCAATCGATTTGGTACATCGTTTTAATTCGTCGAATTCAACGAAATTAATATATACAACCTTGTCGGGAATTTATCGGGAATAAACTATATGTTACCTTGTTAAAGTAATTCCATGAAGTTCGATATATATATACATGTGTGTGTGTGTGTGTGTGTGTGTGTGTATGTGTGTGTGTGTATGTGTGTGTGTGTGTACAATATATTATAAATAAAATTTTCATTAAAAATGCCATTGAACATTCCGTAAAAAAACTAATAAAAAGTACAATCTGATAAGATACTCGTGATTTCAAATATATATATATATATATATATATATATATATATATATATATATATATAGGTGAAAGGAAGAAGCATAGGAACGTTTCTCCGTATATCCTTTGACTTTAGTAGCCAATAAAGTAAAAGAAAAGAGAGAGAGAGAGAGAGAGAGAGAGAGAGAGCAAAAAGAAAAACAGAGAAAAGGGAAAAGAAAGGAGGAAAGAAAATAAGAAAATGGGGAGAATGAGGTAGCTTAGAATGCTACTTAAGTGTTCGAAGAGTTACACATAGATACATACATACATGTATGTACACACTCATATGAACTGAACGCACACGCACACGCGCACACACACACACACGCGCGCGCGCGCGAGTTCGATACACCTTCACGAATAGAACAAATAGTGGAAAAGACGAGGTTCGACGAATGTCTAGAGCGTAATGGACGATTATAAGAGAAAGAGAAAGAGAGAGGCCATGAGGGGGTGTGAGGAGAAGGGGATTGGGAGGGAGGGAGGGAGGGAGGGAGGGAGGGGGAGTTGAGAGAGCCACCACCGAGAACGAGGAAGAGGGAAGAGATTTATGAGACCGCAGGAATTGTGCAGCACGTAACTGGAACGAAAAAAGGACTCGAAACTATTCTCGCTACGTCGTGGTTCGCCCGTTTGCAGAAACATCGATTATATACGACGAGGGTGAGGTATAGAAGGGGGTACGGGATGAGAGAGAGAGAGAGAGAGAGAGAGAGAGAGAGAGAGAGGGGGGGGAGAATGGGAAAGAGGCAACAGGGTATGGGAGATTCGATGAAACCTATGGTTGCGGAATCCGGTTGACCGAGTTAAATTTTGCAACGAAATTTTCCGAATTTCTCATCCGTAACTAAACAATAACTAAAAATCACGACGGTGTTTCGTATTATTCAAGAATTCTTTTTCAATTTTTTTCTCTCTTTCCTTTCTTCCTTTTTTACTTTATTTTCGTTCCGCCTCAATTTTATTTCGTTCCTTTTTATTTATTTATTTGTTTATTCCTTGTTTTGTTTTGTGTTTTCTTTTCTTTTCTTTTCTTTTCTTTTTTTTTCTTTTCTTTCGAGTCCACGAACGAGTCGTCGATCGCGAGTGGATTCATTCATGTTCTTGTCAGAGAATCGATGGTCGTTCGTATCCTCTCTTCTCTCTTTTCTTCCCTTTTCTTTGTTTTATTTTTTATTTTCTCTCTCTCTCTCTCTCTCTCTCTCTCTCTCTCTCTCTCTCTCTTCTCTCTTCTCTCTTTTTGCCCCCTTTCGATTCGAAAATCGTCGAATTGTCAAACGAAGAACGAAACGGGAATGGAGTACCGATGATGAATTATGCGATTTAATTTCTCACGATTCGACGGAATAATCGAGTGAAGGATTCATCGAGAGAATAGAATGGATGCAAATATTTGGACGACGATTTAAGAGAGTATCCGATTCGCTCGGTGAATAATGTTTTTCTACTTTTTCTATTTCTTTTTCTTTTTCCTTTTCTTTTCTTTTTTTTCATTTTTTTTTTTTTTTCTTTAACTCGATAAGTGGATTCCTCCATCTTGTCTATGCGATTTCCGTCGATCATCCATTAATCTTTAAAATAGTTAGGGAAATATAGTTAAAGAAACATGTTACGATCGAGCTCGTTCGAAATCAAATGAATTCTTCTTTCCTTCATCTTCGTTATCTTTTATTTTGTTTATTACTTTATTTATATTTCTTTTTCTTTTTTGTGACTTTTAGATTCTTAATTTTTCTTCTTTGATATACGCATTGTTTCTAGCAAAAAAAAAAAAGGGCGCATAAAAAATATAAAAGAGTAATACCTTTACAACCCTCGAGAACTATTCGTATAAAAAAAGAAAAGGGGAAAAAATACCCCCTCGTCGATCAAATACACCGTCGTTTATTCGAGAAAAAAAAAATCATTGAGAAAGAACAAATTCAATGAAAAATTTTATTTGTATTATCTAATGTCGGATTAATTGGGGTAAATTAATTTGTACGATGAATTCAAACAAAATTGTAATTCTTATTAAGGCAGATGGATTGGATCAGACTTTATATATCTTTACTTTTTTTTTTTTTTTGGGTGGATGACCTATGATAACTTTTAAGAGAAAAAGCGGGAGAGATGGAGAGAGATAGAGGGAAGTCGTTAAAAGAATCATAATCGCTGTCGGCGATGAATCGAGATTTCATGATATATTTTAAGAATCTCAATAACACCGTCATCGTTACGAACTTTATAATCAATACCATTCGATAATCTTCTCGTGCTTGACCGATAGGTACCCGCGAGTAAAGTTGATTGATTTTTAATCGTCAAATCCTCTCATCTCTCTTTTACTCTTCCTCTCTCTCTCTCTCTCTTTCCCTCATGTATTATTTTTATTTATTTATTTTTTTTTATTTTACACATGGCAATCTCACCGATTTTTGGTCTCGAGCTCGTCCTAACGAATTAATTACTATCGGAACTTCACGCGCGATTTCGAGTATGTCTTTTCGTTAAATACGACGAGTACCATCGTTTTAACATCACCCTGCGATTAATTTTTCAATTAAAAACGAGTACCGACCTTTAAATGGTTTATTCGAGCCGTAAGAAATTCGTTCGCGAACGGAATACGACGAATAAAAACGACAAATCTGACGTCGTATTCGCCCGTCGAACGATAAGTGCATTCGAATGTCAATTATTGGTGGTAATGATATAGTCAACGCTGGGTATATCGTTGATTTTAGGGTAGATATTACGTTTCGTTGTTAATACGGACATGAGATAGATGGGATAGTCCATACAAGCATGTATCGATTGGAAAATCGATCGTACTTTATAAGATTACTGCCGTTGAAACGATATATTATAGACGGATATCTATCGAGATATATCAAAACGAATGAATACCATAAACTCTTCTGACATATATATATATATATATATATATATATATATATATATATATATATATATATATATTCTTTTTTTTGTTATCTCACTTTTACGTTTATGTACGTGTCCATGCGTGCGTGAGTACGGTACTTCGTAAAATTCGACGTAGGAAAAGGAAAACGGAAATATCGTGCACGAAACGAGTAAAAAGTTAATCCGATCGAAAGAGCGCGACGTATAATAAAAAGATTGACGTAGTTACGGGAGGGGGAAGAGGGAGGGAGGAAGGGCTGTTCGCGTTTTAATTTGAAATTTGCACAGACGATTTAAATCGTTTTAGTTACGGCTCGTTTTGAAGATTAAAATATGGACAGGTATGTACACGCGCACGAATATATATATATATATATATATATATATATA
>OU426851.1:27973890-27978890 GCA_911387685.1 Dolichovespula media | reverse complement strand
ACCCTACGAGACAGCCTTCTCTCTATCCCTCTCATTCCCTCTTCCTAAGCCCACCCACCCTCTCTCTCTCTCTCTCTCTCACTCTCTTTCAAGAAAATCTTCAAGTTTGGTTATCTTGCAATTAGTACCAAGTCGTACTCCAGTAAGTACTTATTTCCACGAATCGCTTCCTTTCACTCTTTCAACGATGGATAAACGGTCAGCACAGGTCAAAAGAGAGAAAAGAAAAGAAAAAACGAGAGAGAGAGAGAGAGAGAGAGAGAGAGAAAAGAGACAGAGAAAAGGAAAAAAGAAATCGTTAATTAACACCAGCGATACCAACGATAACGCGATCGGCTCGAGATATACTTATTACCACCCATAGAATAATCATCCCAACACAATCGTCCAATTATTCGATTATATAACGAAATTCAAAATAATTTTTAAAGATTTAAAAAAAAAACAAAAAAATAAACAAATAAATAAATAAAAAGAAAAGATCCAAAGTAGGCGTTCGTATCGCTCGACTATGTGAAACAACTGACCTTTCGATCTCTATTCAATCAACTGACCCATTCGAGTAAACTGTACAACGGGCGGTGCGAGCGGGCAGAGGGAGAGGGGGGGTTGGTCTTCTCGGAGTTAACGGAGAAATCAAGCAAAGGGATCGATAATTATGAACTATCTACCAGTTCGTTAAGTGAGCGCGCGCGCGCGCGCGTGCGCTTCCGTGTTTCTCTTCGTTCGGTTGTGTGTATTTTAGTATCCATTGAAAGTAAAGAGAAATGTACCCATACGACAAGCAACTATACGAAGAGTACGTACTCGAAGTTATGAGGAGTACTTCTATGTTATAACAACCGGCCGTTGTCATCTCTCTCTCTCTCTCTCTCTCTCTCTCTCTCTCTCTCTCTTCTAACTTACCACGTTCCTTTCACTGTCTTACGAGTACCTTCAGGCACGGTAAACCCTTTTGCCCTTTTGCCCTTTCCCTCCTTTAAAGCTCGCGTCTCTATTTGCACCGGGGACTATGACGAGCGCTGGTTCTTCTTCCCCCTTTTCAGAAACTTATCTTTATTATTCTCTCTCTCTCTCTCTCTCTCTTACTCTTTATTCTTTTCGAATTTCAATGAAAAACGATGAGAGAGTTTACATAGTTATAATTTTAGAATAACAAACAAATGTTGTCGTCGGTTAACAGATACCATTCGTATGGAATTCTAATTACGGAGTACGTACCGAAGGTTTTTGGATGATTCGAGATATCGATTATTTTATTTTTCCTCGCTTTCTTCTTAACCGTCGACATTATTCAGGCTCGTTATTCGACGTACGGGTTTGTAACGATGGGGTTAATGTATCGATGGTACGAGGAAGAAAGTGAGATTGAAAAATATTCAAGAAGAGGGCTAATCGGTTTTTTTAAAAGAATTTATTGTAAGACTAAATCGATAAGATCATAGTTTTGTGGAACACTCTATTTCTCTCTCTCTCTCTCTCTCTCTCTCTCTCTCTCTTTCTCTTTTTCTCTTGAGAAAGAAAAGGATTATAGTTTAACGTAATCTCAAGGCAAGAGTTAAGCTTTTGGAATAAAGACTTTCGACTAAGCTCGCATGACAGAATGATCGAGATAGCGTTAAGTCAATTATCGGCTAATTGAGTCGAAGTCTGGAATAGGAACTAAAACGAAGAAAGGGAAAGAGAAAGAAAGGAAAAAGAGAGAGAGAGAGAGAAAAGAAAACAGATAAAGAAAGGAAGAAACAATTAAACAAAAAAGAAAAATAAAAAGAAAAAATAAAAAACATTTCCTCGTCTTGTTGACCGGATAGGCAGACTGGTCTCTTCTCTCTCTCTCTCTCTCTCTCTCTCTCTCTCTATCTATCTATCTATCTCTCTCTATCTCTCGAAAATCGTCCATTACGTTTTACTTCGCCCTACCCGTCCCTCCGTCACTTCGTTAATGCATCCAATGATACACGCACGAGTTATTTTAACGAGTAATAGCACTCTATCTAGAATCGACGATTAAACTAATTCCAAACGTCATCAACCTATACTAGTATACGTTTATCAATCCGTCTGTGATAACGCTCGCGAGGAGCGCGCGCGATATTATTACTAGGTCTCTCTCTCTTTTTTTTTCGTTTAATTAAAGCATTCGACTCGTATCTTTTTGTCTCGTATCTTTTATTTTTATTTTCTTTACCAACGGATAACACGTACTAACATTTGTTCGTGTCGCAAGGACCGTTAGCGATTCCGTGGGATCGTGAGAGTTTCATTCGATTTCGGTAGCTGATACTGGGTAGTTCTTCCCTGGTAACACACACTCTCTCTCTCTCTCTCTCTCTCTCTCTCTCCACCTCCCTCCATCCACCCTCCTTTAGCCACCCCTTTTGAGCAAGACTTGCATAATTTACGAGGCGACTCGCGCGCGTGACGAATAATAGGAACAACGAGAAATACGATCGGTACGTTCGCTCGCTCTCGATGGGGTTTTCGTTTGTCGATCGAACGGACGAATATCGTGGATTGGTCAAAGGATGTGTCGACCCTGAATCGATTATGAACACTCGTGCGAAATTGTACGTGTCGTTTGAGGGGGGAAAATCGACGATTCGTCGTAGAAATAATAATGCGGGAGGAACGAAAGAAATTCGATCGTACGACGTAAAAAAAGAAACCAAACGAGACACGGGGTTTATTTATATTAATCGGTGAGAAAATTTCAAGTGATACCGAACGATGAGAGTATCGGACGATCGTTATAATAATAATAATAATAATTATTAAAAAAAAAGAAAATATTTCTGACCTGTACGCGTCTGTGCGTCTGTTTTTTATTCTTCTTCTACTTCTTCTTCTTTTTATTATAATTGATGAGTAATTTTTAATAAATAAAAATTATATATAAAAATTATTAAAATATGTAAAAATTATACTTCGATCGATTATTAAAGTATTGATTTACGATTGACGCGTGTAACAACGCCGCGTCCCAATGGGGGAAAAAAAAAGAAAAGAAAAAAAAAATAATATTCAACGAATTCGAGGAAGATAAGAGAAGTTATTTTTTATACTACTATATCATATTATCCCTTAAAAATTTACGAATAGACACGTCTAACACGTTACGACGTTCGATCGGCGTGTAACGACTGGATGAATGGATTAAACGATAGAAATAATTTGATCGATCATAAAAACGACGTCTTTGTACTGTACGACGTAACTTGGATCCTTACACCACTGTCACATTCTTTCAACATTTCGATATATTTCGACATATTAAAAACGCATCCACGTAGATTAAAAAAAAAAAAACAAAACGAATAAAAATAAAAGATTCGATCGATCAAAAGAGTAACATACATTTTAACATTGCTGTTGTGTATCACTCCTTTTCATTTTTTTTTCCCCCTTCGTTAACGTTCTCCCGTTATTTCTACAAATTATTTTTATCAAAAAAAAAAAAAAAAAATAGAGAGAAAATTAATGAATAAATGAATAAAAATCGTTCGAGGAATCAAAAGAATTACGAGAAGGAAAGGGGGAAAGGGGTGGGGGGTTGGGGGTGGGAGGGAAATAACCAGGGGAGATTTGATTCTCGTTGAATGCGTATGACCTCGTACGAGTTTGCACTACTGTCATCCTCACGTCGTATTACTTTCTAAGGATATAAAGGACGAAATGGCGGCCACATCGCGCAACGATACGCGTTCTCCAATGTGTGCCCTTATAGTTCGACATATCCGTCGAGTTGAAACGAGGTCGAGACTAGAGACGCCAGGAGGAACGTCGTCTCGAGCGAAGTTACGAAGAATCCAACAGAGATATTATTCCCATCCCTCCCCTTTCTCACGGATGGTGAGACGGTGGCGGAGGGGGTGGCGTCGAGGGAATGGAGATAGGATAGAATGGTGTTGAGGACGATGGGGAATATAGATCGATGATTTCGAACCGATCGAAGATGTCGATTACGTTTCTCTCGTTCACGAAATCTTCCCGGACTATTCTTTCGAATCGACGTAGCAAACCCACCCCGTCCATCCCCCTCCACCCCCAATAAACGTCCATCCTTGAAAATTCTTGACGTCGCTATAAAAAAAAAGAAAAAAATAAAAAAACATCTTTTATCGCGTTTAAAATCAATCGTGATAAGGTTTTATAATACCGTATTATTACCGATTAACTCGGGCGCAACGCGTTCTATGGATTAGAACAATGAAATTTTTATCTCGAATAATTTCATCGAAACAATATTTCTTTATGTATATAATTTCGTTGTATATGGCGTGTGTGTATATATATATATATAAAAACTCGTCAAGAGACTATTCGATCGGTTCGATTTAAATGCATTTAAATTTTCAACGTCCCTTCGGGAATCATTTTTCATATTGATCCATTTTTTTTACATTTACCGATCGAGCGAATGGACGAAGATAATTATTTGAACGTATCGAAATGAGATGTGTTCGATGTAAAAAAAAAAAGAGAAAAAAAAATACATTGCTGGCAGATTTGTAAGAATTAATAATCGTAATAATACGTCGCAATGTTTCACCGACATCCATACATATATATATATATATATATATATATATATATATATATACATCGTCGGTGTCAAGATTTCACGTGGCTCTTATAAATGCGTAAACAACAGGCAACAGGAATAGACAAATAATCCACGTGTACGTTGGTACGAGTACGTTGATATGACGTTCGATTCTCGATAAAAGTTAAACGGCGATCGATAAAAAAAAAAAAAAATAAAATAAAATAAAAGGGAAAAGAGCAAAAAAAAAGGAAACAAGAAGATACAATGTTTATCGCCGATTACACGAGTCCGACGAGAGCTTGCATTTTTCAAAAGGGGGTATCGGTTCAACGGGATATTTACAAAGTTGTTCGATTATCCGATACCAATCCCATAGGATAAGTATATATACATGACCAAGTGGATCGGGGAAATTTAGTTGAAACGTAACATAAATTTCAAGAACATGGAAACG
>OU426851.1:27953890-27968890 GCA_911387685.1 Dolichovespula media | reverse complement strand
AATAAATGACAACGATCGTAATAATTTAAGAGAAAACAGGAAAAGAGAGAGAGAGAGAGAGAGAGAGGGGTGGGGGGAAAGAAAGAGAGAGATAATAACATAAATTTTCTCGAAGTTCCTCTCGTAATTTGTCCTATGCAAAAGAAGGTAAAGTTTCGTCGTTTTCTTTCTCATCCGAGAAAGGACCCTTTCTCCAAAACGTACATATCAAAGATAAGAGAGAGAGAGAGAGAGAGAGAGAGAGAGAGAGAGAGAGAGAGAGAGATGAGAGATAAGAGATGAAACCGGGAGAGAAAATAAATGTACTTTTGAAGAGGTTGGGCACGAGGAACGCTTTCCGCAAGTCCGACCGCTGTATTTAGCAGTCGATTCATCTCACTCTGATTTATCCTCCCCTGTCGTTCCCCTTCCCCTCCCCGCCGTGCCGTTCACCCCGCCCTCATCTTCACCGAACGTGACTTTCCCGTTACTCCTTCCTAGTTTGCCAGCATTCAACACGCATTCACTCTGTTTCGAGGTACGAATAGAGAGCCCTGTCAAGGAATCATAGGGACGACGAGTATGTATCGATCGATCGGTCGATCGGTCGATCGACCTTCCCTCCTCCTCTTCCTCATCCCTTCGCCAATAAACCAAAATTAATTTCTGACCGGTCGAAATGCCACGACTAGACATTCTAAGATCCGAATCGTTTAAGACGACAACGACTACGACGATGACGATGACGATGACGATGATTTTATCATCGTTAAAAAATAATCCGTCGTATTTTGTACGAACTTATATTGTCCGAATGTACTTACTACATATATACCGTTCGTTTATAATCTTTTCTTTCTTTTCTCTCTCTCTCCCTCTCCCTCTCCCTCTCCCTCCCCCTCTCTCTCCCTCTCTCTCTCTCTCTCTCTCTCTCTCTCTCTCTTTTCTGTTTCATTAATTAAATAAAGATAATTCAATTCGATCGATACTCTCGTAACTCCATTCGCGCGCGCAACGAACGACAATTAAATCGAATTTAAGCTTTTGTTTTTTCTTCTTCTTCTTCTTCTTCTTTCTTTTTTACGTTTAGTACGATTAATTTATTGAATATAATTGAAAAATCAATCCTTTCACATTCTCCAGTATATATTGATTATTTTATAATTATTTATAAACCAAATATATATATATATATATATATATATATATATATATATATAGAGGGAGAAAGAGAGAGAGAGAGAGAGAGAGAGAGAGAGAGAGAGAGACATTTATTTAGAATTACCGGTTTACATGTTGTTGAATGTATTAATGAATATGCCGATGAATATGATATTATACGATCCGTATTATTCAGAAACAAAAGTGGAATCTTTACCTTTTGTCGTGACGTTACGAAAAGCAGACATAAAGCTCGTTGAAGCGAAATTACGAGAGAGAGAGAGAGAGAGAGAGAGAGAGAGAGAGAGGGTAGGATTGCAATGATGCCTCGAGCTATGAGAGAAAACAATCTCTAGAGGTAGAAGGGGAGTGGGAGGGGCAGGGGCAGGGGCAGGGGCAGGGGGAGGGGGAGGGACACACGAGCGAGCATCGGCGAAAGCGTAAATTAACGATCTCCTACGAGCTTCGGAAGGCTTTAAATCTAATATTTCGAAAGTACGAGATGCGCGTTGCTTCATGTACACTTGTATTCTCCACTCGTGAATTCATTTCGAGATATAATCGTGAGTCGTATCCTAGAAAGAGAGAGACAGAGACAGAGAGAGAGAGAGAGAGAGAGAGAGAGAGGGAGAGAGAAAGAGAAATAGAAGGGAATGAAATTTGTTTCTGTCTTAGAATTAGAATGTAGCTTTAATCTTTGAGATACCGCTTCATTCCTCTCTCTCTCTCTCCCTCTCTCTCTCTCTCCCTCTCTTTCTGGTGTCTGTCTGCCTATCTGTTTGTTTGTTCGTCTGTCTGTCAGTTGTATAATTTTGCGCGTTTAAACGAACGAGAAAAATAGTAGAAAATGTCTAATTTCAACGTCAAGACGTGAATTTCAAACGACTTCTGTACATTGTTTGCGTCGGTTAATGTCTCGAGATAAACTTTGTAATTGGCATTGTGTCCATTTATATACGAAAATGATATTGGTCTCGACTATCGGTAGACAGAACTTTCAAAACGTCGTTGTTCACGAACACGTAGAAATTCAAACGAACGAGTCATTCTCTTATTTTTCTTTTCTTTTCTTTCCTTTTCTTTTCTTTTTTTTTTTTTTTTTTTTTTTTTTTTATTAACGATTGATCCTTTCTCATTTCTTCGCGAAAACTTAATTGCCAATAATATTCGCATATCGTGGTGTAGTTGGAAATTTGTTTTTTTTTTTCTTGTTCTTTTTTTGTTCTTCTCATCTTTACGATTCTTCGTCGCAATCGATTTGACTCGAATACGAATATTTTTTTTTTTTTTTTCTTCTCTTACGAGTAATCATTAGATAATTTTCGGCTGCAATCATTTTTCATAATTCACGTTCAACGTTATCGTCGATTTATCACTTATCTCGAACATCGTTCTACCATTTCCTTTTTTTTTTTCGGTCTCAGACCTTCTTAGACCTGTTTTTTTTTTCTTTCTTTCTTTTTTTTTTTTTTTTCTTTAGAGCGTGGATCGCGTATACCGAAGAAAAAAGGAAATGATTGGGAAAACGTCGGGAATGACGATTCGATCCTTTTTTCTCCCTCTCTTCTTTCTCTTTACCCCCACTCGAAAAAATATCTTTTTTTTTTCTCGCGCGATCGGCAAAACATTTACATCGTACTTCTTTGTAATGTCTTCAAAAATTGGTTTTCGCGAGAAAGAAAGAGAGAGAGAGAGAGAAAGAGAGAGAGAGAGAGCTTTTATCTTCTCGTTTTTGAAAGCTTCCCTTCTTCTATGACATACTCTTGCTCTACGATACACGTTTTCCTACAATGTATTTCGTTTTCGGTGTTACTACGGACTGGCACGACCTGCTTACGTCGAGGACAAGTACAAAGTGCTTCCCGTTAAAACGCAATCCAGTCGGTGACAGCTCTTAGAATCCCTGCAGGAAAGTCTACTATTCTCTCTCTCTGTCTCTTCTAAACATAGAAGATTATTCGCTGTCTTCTGTTACAAAGCAAGCTTATCGACAATACAACGAATGCCGATATGACACGTTTCGAAATCATATAAAAAAGAAATATTACCCCTAAAAAGGATATACCGAATAATTAAACAAAAAAAAAAATTCACTTAATTACTAACGTTCCAATGTATTCGAAAGTAATGCATAAAAAGGAAAAAAAAAAAAAAAAAAAACAAAGAAAAAAAAATATCACTGTCATTACGTAATTTCGAATGAACGTAAAATTCGACTATAGACTTCTGTTCGATAAATTTTCATAAAATTGATTGAAACGTGTCGTTGGTTTTAATGAAATTAAGAATAAAATTAAAAAAGAAAATTCTTTTGAGAAAGAACGAAAGAGAGAGAGAGAGAGAGAGAGAGAGAGAGAAATGATGGAATAAAAAAAACAAATAAGAATAGAAAAACGAGGTCTCGAGGTCGAATTCGAAGTGTTCGAGTTACGAGCATTACGTGGTTACCGTACAGTTTTAATAATGTCGCATTTGTTGAACCGTAAAACAAGGGAAGAAGCTAGTTGAACATATGCTACTCGATCGATGTTCGATATAGAAAACGTAACTTCTCAAATGTTCAACTACACTCCAATTCGAAAGTTCCCGTATCTCTTGTATCCCTTCATGATCGTAGAAACGAATTCATGGTATAACCAAAGAGAATAATCGTCGTTTTTCGAAATGATCGTCGTTGGGTGAAAAAAACAAACAAAAAAAAAAAAAGAAATTCTTTTTTTTCGTCGGTTTTTCCGAACGGGAGAAACAACAACGATCGGAATTTCGATAGCAGCAATGTTCGTCGCGTGTGTGCATTCATTGGTACCAATAGATACGAAACTTTCGTGCTTTCACACTGCGAGAGGAGTTCTCTCTCTAAAAAAAAAAAAAGTAAAAAAAAAAAAATAGAAAAAAAGAATGGCGCAGTTTTGCGGTTAACATTTTTCTGTATAACAGAAAAGAGAATCGATGTGTTTTAGTTCTACAGAAGGACGGTAATCCCGGATAGAAAAAATATATACATATATATATATATATATATATATATATATATATATATATATAAAAAGAAGAAAAGAGAGAGAGAGAGAGAGAGAGAGAGAGAGAGGGCAAAAATTCGAATCGAACGAGTGAGCTTTGCGATCTCCTATCTAAGCGACGTTCGTTCCATTGATGATAACAGGGTATATACCGAAATCTCTGGGCGGTTTTATTGAAAAGACGTGATAAAACGAATCTCGATCGAAAAACGTAACGATCGAAAAGCGACGCAAAACGCAACGTGACGTCATTTCCTTTCCGTCGTAATAAGAACTTTCACGATAGCGCAATAATACCGAGAGAATGTTAAAAAGAAAAAAAAAAAAAGAGAAAATAAATTAATTAATTAATTAAAGAGGAACGAACAAAATTTCTACGGTAGTTAATTAAAGGTAAAAAAACAAAAGAAGATAAAGAAAGGTTAAAGAATATAGAAAGAAAAAAAAAAATATGCGCAAGTCACTTGCGAAAAGTAAAACGATTTTATCGAATATCAATCCATTAACAAAGATACAATAAGTCAATTTTAAAGATACAAACAAACGTATGTCGTTCAAATAAAATTTTCGTGTCATTACGAGGGCGTAGAATTTTTTCTTAGTTAGAAGGAGAACATGCTAATGCATCGCATAGTTATAATACCTAAGCTTCTCGTATGCCAGCGAAGGAGATTACCAAAGAGCACAAATCGAACTCTCTCTCTCTCTCTCTCTCTCTCTCTCTCTCTCTTGCTCCATCTCCTCTTAATTTATAGACTCTGCAAACCATGCACGTTTATCGGCTTATCGAAGACGGCGCGGAATCGAACGTGAAATTATTCAAGAACGAACGCCCGAATTGCGTAGCACGCGCGCGCCACGCAAACGCAAACGCAAACGCAAACGTACACGCGGAACAAGAGATATCGTTTGTAACACGCTTACCCTGCGTCTATCTCGATATTGATCTCGATCACTCGAACTGAACTATTCAACGTAGACCTCGCTCGTTATTCTCAATTCATGATTATAGCTCGGTATTTGTTACTACGTAATATCTCTATGCTTTGCGGTTTTGCAATTGAATTTGAAAAGAAATGAAATGAAAGAAAGAAAAAGAAAAAAAAAAAAAGAAGAAAACAAATTTGTTCATCGCGATGCAAGTCGGATTAAAAATATTTTATATCGAACGACTCAACAAATTAAATATTTACGCGAATCCATCGCAAGAAACGTCATACGTTTATATTTAAAATGATCGTAATTTTAATAATGTTTTTAAATGATTCAAAACGTTTAACGTGAATATTTCCCTTTCGTCATTTATTTCTATCGACAATATCGAAACTTCGTGACGTTCAACGCATTATTTATCGAATCAAGTATATTCATTATGGATTTATCCATTATATATTTTCTATTTCAATTATAAAATATTTTTTATTATCGTGGAAGAGAGAAACAAAACCAAAAAAAAAAAAAAAAAAAAAAATAAAGAAAAAAAATACTTACGTCTCTACTCGTGGCGTATCTTAAAAATTCCTTTTATGGCGTAGAAAAGAGAATTTATTATCAGAAAGGAAACCAAAAAGAAAAGAAAAAAAACCAACATGTTAAAGCGTGGCTCGTTCCTGGTACTTATTAAGTTACTGGTTACATAATCTCTTGGAAGGAGGGAGTTAAAAAGGGAGTCGAAAAAAAAGAAAAAATTGGAAGATCGTAATACAATGGTTCGTTTCCGGATTAATCTTGAGATTAAGCTCGTCGTACGGGAATAAACGGCACGGTTACGCGGCAAAGAGAAGCGGAGGATATGGAAGATCGAACGCCCAGACTAATCTCATTCGAAATTAAGCTGCTTATCTTTACGCTGATCTAACGTGCACGAAAAGTGGATACGTATATTATTTTTTTTTTACCCCCTCGACGATATTGAACTTTGACCTCGCCGGTTTTATCGATAACATTTTTTTCTTTTGTTCAGTTTTTAATTTTATTTTATTCTATTTTACTTTATTTTATTTTATTTTTTTTTTTTTTTCTAGACACAAACACACACCCACCCACACACACACACACGCACGCACGCACGCATATGCTGAAAGGTGTTCCATTGGATTCGATCGTCGTGCGAATATATTTATTGTTATTAATAACATATATATATATATATATATAAATTGGATTTGGAGACGAAATTAAATCGTATGACGATTTTTACGTAAATTTCGAATTAATTGAGATCGATCGATGATATCGTAAAAAGATATATATATATATATATATATATATATATATATATATATATATATATGTATATATATACATATGTATATGCATCATATGTTATCTTACCTGTATTAAAGGGAAAGAGAATGTGTGCGTTTCTGTTGGGCGCGAATGTGCGTTAGTACGTTTTGATGAGGTTCGAGATTGCTCCGGCATTAAAGGAAAAATCAATACGAGCTAAGATTCGTCCTAAGATTCCGTACCATTGTGTGTGAAACGTAGCAGAGATCTCGTCGAATAACATTCCAAATGCTCATCATTTGCGGTGAATAATCGCTAGAAGGGAATCCTTGGAGAGGAGGGTCTTGAGAAATGTCGGTATAATGATTCACATAATTAATGTCGCGAACACCTAAGACCGAGCAATTATTTGTGGAATGAAATGCAACTCCTATACTAGCGCTTATACACGTGTATATATATATATATATATATATATATACACACATTATATACACATATACACATGTCTAAGTATATATATATATATATATATATATATATATATATATATATATATATATATATATATGTAAGATCGTATGGAATTTCATTGAAGACGTTGCGACGGTGAGAAAAAAAAAAAATTAGAGAGAAACTTATAGAACGATATCATAAATTTATCGTCGAAGTTATATCGTTTTAATGAAAATACCGTGGACAATTTTCTACCCTCGATTAATCATCCCCTTAAGATGAACCTAACGAAACGTAAGATTAAACGTAGTTAAGTGTCCCGTACATTTTTGCGGAGATTTTTTTTACACAGGACTCTTTCTTACGGATTTCTTCTGCTTTATTATTATTTTTTTTTTTTTTTTCATTTTTATCCTCCTAATTGCAAGTCTTTTGAGAAACGAAGCGAAACGAAAGACACGAGAATAAAAGTAAGACAAAATAGTCTTATCTCTCTTTATCTCTTTGTCTCTTTCTCTCTCTCTCTCTCTCTCTCTCTCTCTCTCTCTGTGCGAAGGAAATCCCGGTTCCTTATCGACTTTTCCAAACGATGTCACGGTACGATGATTTCTCAAACGATCACGTTGCCATAATTACTTATTATCTGTCTCAATTATCTCAAGGGCTTAGCCGCGGTAATCAGAGTGTTCTCTCTTTGCATTTCCATCTTAAACTCGAATATCATCGAAATTCGTTGTCCTCGTCGTCGTCTTCGTTTTCGACGTCGTCTTCGTCGTCGTCGTCGTCGTCGTCGTCGTCGTCGTCGTCGTTTAAGGAAACTCTTGCAACTTCAACTGCTACAACTTGTCCTTCTCTCACGGTTACACGACGAACAACATCCTGGAAACGCGTGTAAAACTTTTCTCACGTCAAACTTTACGTTTATATTACGCCGAACTCCTATATTATTATATAATATCGGCCAAATAATAATAATAATAATAATAATAATAATAATAATAATAATAATAATAATAATAATAATAATAATTATGTACATTTGACAGAAAGTAGTAAAACGTCGGAAGATCGAGAACGCTTTCTACCAGCATCCCATCATCCCTCATTCTCCCACCCACCCCACCTCCTCCCCATATTTCCACGATCCGTATCGACCATGTAATTCCATCGTATATACTGAAAGGCTCGAATTACCTAACAGCTAAATCCCAGGTAGACGTTTGACGGGGTAGAAGTTTATAGGGCTGTATGAAGGGAGTTGTATAACGACGAGTTAATCGGTGTTTCATTAAATGAACGACGACTTCTTGAAAGTCCATGATAACCAATAGGATCCTCTTTTGACCTGTTACTAACTTGATATTTCTCTCTCTCTTTTTCTCTTTTTTATTTCTCTTTTTCTCCAGAGAGAAAAAGTAGAAGAAGAAGAAGAAGAAGAAGAGGAAAAAAAGGAAGGCCAGGAAAAAGAAAGTCTCGAGTATCTGAAATAACAATAATAAAAGGGCAATGACCATAAATCGTTAGAAAGGAGTGGAGAGAAAAGAAGAAATAAAAAATGTGAAAAAAAAAATATATATATATATATATATGTATATGTATAAATATATATACATATTAGAAAGAAGAAAAAAATAATAAAGAATGATTTGCAACTTTGTTCTCCTACGTTCACCATTACGAGGAAACTAATGATATACTAATGTCGAAACTAACGAGTAAAGAATATCGTTGTACCGGGAATATCATCGATACACTATGTTGTACGAAGCGGAAGACGATGAATTATTATTTGAGCTCGCGAACACTTTGTAAAGCACGATACGAATCTATATAGGTGTCGGAACGATATATATATATATATATATATAACGTATTGAACGTTCACTGACATTTTACGTATTTGCCTCGTTGGATCGTATATAATTTGATTGCATGGTCCGTACGACGCGAGTTTGCCGCTGGTGGTTTGTTGGTCCGAGGTATGGCTCGAGGGTGTCCTCTATGCGTACACCAAATTACACCACTCGAGGGATTGTTTGCGTAGGTCGACTGGAAGGACACCGATACATCCGGTTTGATGTATACAAAACGCACAGGTATATATACATATCCATATATATATATATATATATATATATATATATATATATACACCCGGACACCGGTTATACCCTTACCATAGTTAGCACCTTTCTCGAAAATTACATTTCATTTTTGTTAACTAATTATGATAGATTAATATATCGTCGTTTTAATGAGCCGTTTAAAAGAATACTAATATATCACTGATTCGTCAACGGTTATTATTTAACGACGGAACGTGGAACGTGGATTGGAGTGGTGATCCACCGAGTCCATTGTTAAAGATTACAATCCCCCCCCCCACCCCCACCCCCACCACGCCTTTATCGCGGAACCTTTGTATTTCTTCGTCGACAAATTTCACCGAAAGTATATGATATTGGTTGCTTGATGGCCGAATGATCGATCGGAGAGGGATGAAGGACGCGGCCTCCGTCATTTATTTTCACCTACCCTAAGTTCCTCTTTGTATTAAGTTTTTTCTTTCTTTTTTTTTTTTTTTTCTATATCCCGCCATGTTCGAACCTTGCGACAAGATCGATTGGAATAAACTTTCTTTATCGTTACTAAAAGCGTACGATTTAATTGGCATCGATGAAACATTCATTTCCGTTCGTCCGTTTATTATTTATCGTCTCGATAATGGGCGATAATAAATTTGTATTACGAATTTATTCGGGGATCTTTATTATCATTTCTATAAAGATTATTATCTTTACGAGAAACGAGACTTCAGATTGAATAGCAGAGAAGACACGATAGTGTAAAATGATATTCGCAATTATATTAACGTAGAACTATAAAGTCTATTTGAAATGATGAGAGAGAAAGGGAGAGATACTTATGTCTTTTCTCTAGATTGCCAATGAAAATAATTTCAAGTCGGAACATGATAAAATTAAAAGCTCGGATTGTAGTACTCACGGTGCAATACGGATTGGAATTGTCTCCAATTCCTATATCTATCCATCTATCTATCTACTTGACCCTCTTTTCTATTTCGTTTATCTCTCTTTTAATATCGTTTCTCTCGTAAGATTGAATCAAATAACATTTTCGATCTTCAAAAGTCCCTCGTATATTTTCGTCTATTCATACTTCATACCTCAACGAATTCCCATAACGAGGAGTAATAGAATAAACCCATAATATTAGAAAAACTAATTTCATCATTGATCTTATACCAAGTGAAATTATTTTGCATCATTCTCGAACGTAATGTTTCCTCACGTCGAACATATTCAATTGTATCGATATATTCATCTTTTCAACTCGAACGAAAAGATTTAACTTGTCGCGAAAATTTGAATACTTTTCTCATTATAATATATATATATAAAAGAAAAGGAAAAGGATTAATTGTTTCCGAGTGTTATTAATAAAACATACCTTCATGTTGTTATTTTAACGATAAATTAATTTACACGAAGCTTTCACGCTTTCGTACGTACTAATTAACAATTGTTAATAACAATAAATTATATAACGTGTTACGCGTAAAGCTACAAAATAATAAGACACTTACATAATCACGCATTCATACAGTTTCATATGATTTTATTGTCGCGCTAAATTAATCTTTACTTCCTATCCGAAGTTTCAAACATTGTTTAAAATTATGAGATAAATTTATGTTATAGTATGATTGTACCAGTACAAATATAATCTCTCTGAGACACGGAAAAATATTTCGTTGTAAAGCTTTAACAAAAGTAAAAAGGACAAATGAAAAAATAGAACTTTATTGCCGATGAAAAAATATTATCGTAAATCTCGATTTGTAGAAAATTGTCTAAAAGTAAATGGAACTAATGACTGCGATAAATATGTCAAATTTTTTTTTAGAAAAAAAAAGAGAAACTATCATCATTTTTGTCTCTCTCTCTCTCTCTCTCTTTTTCTCTTCCTCTCTCTACAAACATATAAACATATATATATATATATATATATATATATATATATATATATATATATATATATATATATTAAACCTGTATACTACTTTATTTGTTACTCGATATATCGAACTCATTCGTTTTCGGAAAACTCACAAAAGCGAGAAAGAGAGAACGAGAGATAGAGAAAGAGAGAGAAGAGAGAAGAGAGAGAGAAAGAGAGAGAGAGAGAGAGAAAGTCCATTCAACTTGCCAGGAAGACGAAGATTGGTCCAGTAACGTGTTGTCTCCTTTTTATTTACTGTAGACGAAGGCAGACAAAAACGTGCCCACACACAGATATATATATATATATACACAAATATATACACAAATATACACACACATATATATATATACACACACACACACATACATATACAAGTTACGTTTCGCGATTTTCCTTGACAACAGTAACAAATGATCGTCGTAAAAGAACAGGCGCCAAACGAAATACGAAGCCAAGCGTTCATTTTTGCGAGAGTTTTGGACGTTCGTGCGATTTGAATAGTTTACCGGAGAACTGCGAAGCTTTTGTGCTATTCTCCCGAGTACGTTTTCTTTCGAAAGAAATGATCGTAGCTTCTTTCGGAGGTTTTCTCTCTCTCTCTCTCTTTTCTTTTTTTTTTCTTTTTTTTTTTTTTTTTTCTATTCGACCGACTACGTTCAAGTCGGACTACGTTTAGTTCTAAGAAACGTCAGTGCCAGCCAACAACACTCGACACTCGCGAATTGTAAATAATATATCGCGAGATATACGAATATATATATATATATATATATATATATATATATATATATATATATATATTATTTTGACCGAATTTTTGGTCGAATGTCGGACGTTGGAAAATGGTCGAAACATTATTACGTACGTTTCACGTTATACCGTGAACGATTGCATTTGAAAATATTCGTCGTTTAAAGGAACGATTCAAACGAAAGAAAAATTAATAAACAAAAGGAAAGTAACGAAGGAAAGAAAGAAAGAAAGAAAGAAAGAAAGAATGAACGAACGAACGAACGAAGCGAATATGACACAGTATACACGTACGATGATAACACGTATACGTGCGTTAATAATGGACGCACAATTTTATAATTCACTCGTACGATGTTACTATCTTAACGAGTCTAAAATTAAGGTTTGTTAGAAACGTTGAATCGAATACGTCTCATGAGTATTACGTTACGATGAGTAAATGAATCCAAGAGATAAAAGTACGATGTACTCGTGTTGTTACTCGTGGAGTATTTAGAAGACAACGCGTTTTAATGAAGGAGTTGGCGGAACAAAAAAGTAAAAGAAAAAAAAACGGGGTCAGCAAAGAATCACATACGATATATTACGTTCTAGAGTGGATTTTCTCGTGAAACGAGAAATGGGAAGAGACAGACAAAGAGAGAGGGAGAGATAGAGAGAAATGTTAGAACACCACTGGAAGGCCAAGTTTATTCTCAATTTAGGAAGTAATGTAATATCCAAGTGGATAAGTAAGGAATAATATGCAAGGGCCGTCTAGAACGATTAATTTGACTTCGGCGATGAGACAAATAAAGGGTGGGGGGGGAAGGGGTAGGAGGGGAATACGAATTTAGGTCTCCTGTGAATTTAGTAGATTCCTCCTGCGTTGGTTGTTGTTACAGCTCTGGGTATGCCAGGAACCATCGGTGCTGTTGTTCCTTGCCGATGATACCTTGTGTTTGGCCCCGTATCCTGGTATTTTCATCCTTCCCTATCTATCCCCACCCCATTTCCATGTCTCTTCCCCTATACACCCTTCTCTCTCTCTCTCTCTCTCATCATCTCTCAGCTTACCCGTTTGCGTGTATGTATCAGAGAAGTTTGAGCTCGAGGATCTGCTATGAGTTGAGTTCACCTGTTGTGTCGTGTACTTGTCAACGATTAAAGCGATGCGCGACAACGTTCCCGATCCTCTAAGAAGCAAAACAGAGATAGATAGATAGATAGATAGAGAGAGAGAGAGAGAGAGAGAGAGAGAGAGAGAGAGAGAGAGAGAGAGAGTTTCTCTTCGGTAGCGTCCATGATAACGTAATAAACGTTGCCAGTTGGTAAGTTTGAGAAACAAAGGGTCTTCGTAAAACGAGTTATTGCAAATTCAAACAGTCAACCCAAACGCAGACCAAGTACGAAACGTTTCAACTGTTATATACAATAGTACTGGCAAACCGAGAAATTCTCTCTCTCTCTCTCTCTCGTTCTTTGACTAATGTCATCGTATCAAGAAACACCGTTGCTTTCTGTAACGAAAATAATACCTTAGTTAATTTTAACGCAGGAATTCTTTACATAGTCAACGTTGGCGAATCGTCGTTACCGCGTTTATTATGACGCCTCCTTTTTGCCATAACGTCGTAACGTCGTTATTAGTTTCTCGGTAGACATCTCTCAATTTTTCTTCTCGAGATAGAAAGGTAATGAGAAATGAAAGAGAAAGACAGAGAGAGAGAGAAATGAAGAAAGTGTTCCATATATATATATATATATATATATATATATATATATATATATATATATGTATGTATGTATCAATATGTATATATGTATGTATGTATGTATCAAAAATTCAAGAAAATATTTGAACCAGAATTCGCGTCCATACCAATAATGTAACAATGAGTTTAAAATTATTCCAATGGAATGTACTGTTGGATATGAAAAAAAAGGAGCAAGGGTATCTCATACTCGAAACGTGTCTTGAAAGAACTCCTGAATGTTAAATGAATGAAGAAGGGAGCTAGAATTTTGCTTATCATGAAATTCCTGAGAAATTTGTTTGAGAGTAACGGGGCTAAATAGAAAGAGGGAGAGAAAGAGAGAAAGAGAGAGAGAGAGAAAACGATAGGGATGACAACACAACACAACACAACGAAATTCAACAGCTCCCTGAAGGATCAACCGGAACGTCTTCTGAACGAGTGCAGTTGTTGTTTCACGTTTTCCATTAAGTAACAGTATATCCTTTTAAATATGTAGATTGCTGTATTTGCAATTGAGAAAAGAAGAGGATATATATATATATATATATATATATATATATATATATATACATACACGTACACACACGCGAGCACATAGAGACAGAGAGAGAGATAGAGATAAAGATAGACCGGGGGGGGTTGGTAATTTTAACCGGCTGCTACGAGACCGGCTGTACTCTCTCTCTCTCTCTCTCTCTCTCTCTCTATTTCTCTCTCTTTCTATTTCCCTATCCGTTTCTTTTTCTTTCCAGAGGAAAATGTTGCCGTGACTTGAGTGTGTCCACGCACAAACATATATTCCCGAACTCATACACATAAAGCTCAAAAATGAGCTTCGTTTACGTTGTCCGCAACAACGAGCCGTCGAAAGCTTAACTCGCGGCGATCATATATCATGCCCAACCCCTCGTTTCTCACTGTGCTCGTAACTCAACTCTACCCACCCCAATCCCCTCCCACACGTTCCCTCACCCCTTTGCCCCCTCCCACCAACCCATTCCTTCTTCCTCCTTCTTTTCCTCTTTTTCTTCTTTTATAAAAACTTTATGGGCCGCGATATTAGATACGAGAGTAACCACCCATTCTTTTCCCTCTCTTTTTTCTCTTTTGCTTTTTTTTTTTGTATTCTTTTTCTTTTTTTTTTCTTCGCGTCTCTCTCTCTCTCTCTCTCTCTCTCTATCTCTATCTCTCTGGCTGTCTCTCGTGACTCTCGAAAATTCGTCATTTCACTCGTTTGATTTAATTCGAACGTGCGATAATAGATATAACGTACGATTAATTCCGCGTTATTTTTCACTAGCGAATAACAGAGTACGAAAATTGAGAATCAAACGAGGTTATATATACGCGAGGGCACTCGTTTTATGTTACGAACATTTCGGATTTCAGGAGGAACCTGCTAATTGGTAATTCGTTAATTGGTAATATGATCAACGATGGTCGGTGAACGCATGTTGGACTTTCGAATAGACTTTCAGTTTTTATATTCTCTGTAGTTTGTCATCAATCGATGCGAAAAAATTCGAATTGTTTGGAACGATGTAAAAACGGAGAATGAACCCGACGATAGATTTAGATTACAAAAAAAAAAAAAGAAAGAAAGAAAGAAAAAGAACAAAACAAAAGATACGAAATAA
>OU426851.1:27943890-27948890 GCA_911387685.1 Dolichovespula media | reverse complement strand
GAGATAGAAGAGAGAGAGAGAGAGAGAGAGAGAGAGAGAGATACATGTATACGATAAGAGAAATTTAGGAAGGATAGTTCAGCAAATATTTAAACGCGAATATCGGCGTTTAGGAAATTCGTGAATATTTGACGTGAAAGCATAAATTATCGTGGTAATATATAGCGAATAAAATGAAGTCCATTTGGTTTCATTTCCGTCAATTAATTTATCCAGGAATCATAAAGTTAAAGAAAAGGAATGAATGCGAGATGTTAAACATAGCCGAGGCAATAAATTTCTCGACTGAGTTCAAATAAACATATAGTAATCTCCTCTACGTTTATGTTAAATGTATGTATGTATGTATGTATGTATGTATGTATGTATGTATGTATGTATGAACATTATGTGGGAGCTTGGACAGCGTGAAACGCATCTCTCATCTCTGCTGTCTCTTTGAGGTGGGAACGCACACGTCGTATTCATTGCATTCAACGAGCTGACAGAACGAAGAGACAGCGAGAGAGGAAGAGAGAGAGAGAGAGAGAGAGAGAGAGAGAGAGACAATAAGTATTTTTATTACTTCTAAAAATTGCTATGCTCTGCGAATGGAAAATATATAATCATATAAAAATACTTCGATAATGATTTAATCATTGATATAACAATGTCATGATGTGAATTAGATTTACCCTTAACGAGTGAAATTAAATAAAAATATATAAATATTTTATATATATATATATATATATATATATATATATATATATATATATATATAAAACGATATGAGAAAAAAAATTGAAGGGATGTGCATACTAGTGATATTATAAAATAAATAATGTATTATATTATTATTGATGTGGAGAAGGTTTTAAAATTCTACGACGGAATATGGAAAGAGAATAATATATATATCGAACATGCAAATGAACAATTCCAGGAGTATTAAACGATTAAATAACAAAATGTTGCAGCGATTGTTAAAGGTGAGTTAGAAGTGGGTGCTCAAAAATCATTAATAATTTTCGAAATAATGGATTAAACGTATTTATTATCGGAAAAAATAAAAGAGTAACCGAGAGAGAAAGAGAGAAAGATAGAGAGATAGATAGATAGAGAGGGAGAGAGAGAGAGAGATAGATAGATAGATAGAGATAGAGATAGAGATAGAGAAAGAGATAGAGATAAAGAGAGAAAGAGTGGATTAACAGATTAATCGAATATATTTTATGGTCTCGTTTTCCTCGAGCATTGTTACGTGAAAGCGACTGGCTTTCAAACGATTTGTAAAAGCTCACCGATTTTGGAGCTTCACCGTGTTGCGTAGTCAAACGAATTAATGCATGGGTAGAAAAGTGAAGGCTCTTTGAAAGAATTAGTCAACTGTCAGGAAGGAATTACGTCCGCTATTCGTTAATTTCTTTTTTCATCATTTTTTCTTTTTCTTTGCTTTTTTTTTCTTTCGATGTAAAACGTGAAAAAGAAAAAGAAGGAAGGAAAGAAAGAAAGAAAGAAAAAAGGAAAAGAGAGAGAGAGAGAGAGAGAGAGAGAGAGAGAAATGACGTTTTCAAATGAATGGTATTTCTCTCTATTTCTATTTCACTTGCTTGTCTATTACTAGCTCGCTCACTCCGCTCAACAATATATACTTACTCACAATACAATTCTGATATATGAAAGGTTCAACTTTCGCGTTATCGTATGTAACATTTCTTTTTTGGTTTTGTATTTTTTTTTCTTTTTCTTCGCTCGAACGACGGTAAACAATAGCGGAGAAAAAAAATGAATAAATGTATAGGAAAGGAAGGAGAAGATAAAGTCCGAAAAAAAACAATATATATAAATATATATATATATATATATATATATATATATACACACCCTTTAAGCCCTCCCCTCCCATACCCGAAATCCTCCAAAAAAAAATAGATTTCCTACGCGGCACGATTGTTGGACCGAGAGTGCTAGCTAAATTGCAGTTGTTACGTGAAAAGGAGAAAGGGTGGAGGAAGGGAGGAGGAGGGGGAGGGGGAGGAGGAGGAAGAGGAGGTAGAGGAGGGGGGAGGTAGGTAGGAAGGAAGGAAGGAAGGAAGGAAGGATGGCTGCTGCATGGGTGAGATGAAGAGAGAGAGAGAGAGAGAGAGAGAGAGAGAGAGAGATGTAACGAACTGCAGTTTACGTTAAACTGCAAGCTCCGGTTCTCTTCGGTTGTAGGTGGACAGGAAGGGCGCGAAATGCGCGTAGAATCTCGCCGTATTTCGTCGAAATAAATCCCAGAGAGAATTCAATGAGAGAAAATAGGGGTGAGATGGAGGGACGAAGGGCGGTAGGGAGGGAGGGAGGGAGAGAGTAAGAGAGAGAGAGAGAGAGAGAGAGAGAGAGAGAGAGATAGTATAAATAGATATGTAGAGATTCTCGCTCGATTCTCGAGCGTTGAAAAGCGGTTATAAATAAAATCTCCCTTTTACGCGCACATATTTTTTTTTTTTTCCTTTACCCTCCGCCTACGCCCCCTTTCCCTTTGAGCGTTGACCAATTTAGAAAATCGTACATTTTGTCCTTGGTCCAAATGTTCAACGTTCCTCATTAACAAATATACCACACCTTTAACGTACAATCGGAACGCGCTCTAATGTCTCATAATCATTATCTCGAAATGATTTCGAGAATTATCGGGCAACGATTAAAAATGAATTTAGTTAAAGACGTAGGTGTGTGCCTTCGATACGTCCCCCCCCTACCCCCCCTACCCCCCTACCCCTTACCCTCTCCCCAACCCCACCCACGCGATTGCAAATCTTTTTGTACGCTTTTCTTTTTTTCTCAATCAATTTTTTTTTCCTTTCCTTCTTCCTTCTGAAAAGCCAGAGAGAACGAGAGAGAAAGAGAGAGAGAGAGAGAGAGAGAGAGAGAGAGAGAGAGTGTGTGTGTACTCGTAAAATCCATTATACCAGACTGTGGAAAGAAAGAATTGTACGGATTTGTATGATGGTAACGATTACGAGTTAGGTGTTCTCGCGAAAGTCGTGGAACGAAGGAAGAAAAGAAGAAGAAGAAGATGAAACGATTGTAGAAAAAAAAAAAGAAAGAAAGAAAGAAAAGTAAGTTGGAGGGAGATAGATATATAGAAGAAGAAGAAGAAGTCAGTCGTCTATTCGTGGCACGAAATATTTCTCGGGAGATTCTCGCAGGCTGGCTTTTGTCTTCACAGTTCTATCTCTCTCTCTCTCTCTCTCTCTCTCTCTCTCTCTCTCTCTCGTTTCTCTCTCGTTTCTCTCGCGATTGCACTTACGACAGACTATTCTCCTATCTTCTTTTCTCCCCTACTGATTATCTCTGGAGTCTTGGTATACGTACGAGAGAATGAGAATGAGAATGAGAATGAGAATGAGAAAGATAGAGATAGAGATAGAGATAGAGATGGAGATAGAGATAGAGATAGAGAGAAACTACAAAATAGGTGGCGATGGCATTCGTGGAAGATTAATTTTGGCAGGACGGTTATACCGAGAAGATTCATCAGGTGGATTTAGACGCAAAGACCGACCTTCCTCTCGCTACAAAGCCGAAGGTGTTGCTGCTGTTCGGTGTTGTTGATGTTGATGCCTGCCGTCATCGTGATGCTCCTAAGCGAGACAAAGAAGAGCTAAGCTTGTGCATGGCGTTCTTTGAATATGTGCTTTTCACTCGAGTCTATTCGAAAGAGAATGTCTGTACTGTGCGAGAGAAAGAGAGAAAGAAAGTTTGTGTGTGTGTGTGTGTGTGTGTGTGTGTGTGAGAGAGATAGATAGATAGATAGATAGATAGAGAGAGAGAGAGAAAGTGAGATGGTGGTAGGGAGAAGGATAGAGGAAAGTTCAACGAGAGTTCACGACTCCCTTTCAAACGTAGAAGCAGATAGATGATATAGACTACGCGTACTTACCCTACAACGAGGGGGTTAGAAGAAGAAGGGGAGGACGAAGAAGTTGACTGATACTCTGGGAAACTGAACACTCCTCTTTTCCATGTTTAAGATCGTCTCTATGTGGAATACTCAAGAAAATACTTAGCTATATTTCGAGAAAATGAATGCCTGTTGCTCTCGACGAGACAATAGATAACATCTTAGTTCATTGATAAAACCTTCTTATTCTCCATTTGTCATTTCTCTATTCCTATCTACTTGCTAATTAAATTCTTACAGGACACAGTTTTGACGAATGTAATCCTTTTATCTTCTTCTTCTTTTCTTTTTTTTTTTTTTCGTTTGTTTGTTTGTTTTGCTTGTTGTTGTTTTTAATATATAGACGTTGTAGATATATTCAATTAAAGTATATAATTGATAGGTTATAAGTCGAACGTAATGATCAATTTTTTTTCGAAACGACAGAAATGAGTACTTCATCGAATTATGCTTCTACTGCTTGATTAAGACCGATTGTCTGTGAGAGAGAGAGAGAGAGAGAGAGAGTGTGTGTGTGTGTACTTATAAGCTCAAGATATATTATTTTATAGTGCTCGTATAGAAATAAACGAATTTGTTTGGGATAGTTGAATGATCTTTTGAGAACGATGAGTACGATTATAAAGGTGAAAGGAGAGTTCTTAACGAATACTTTCATCTGATTTTCTTTTCTTTTTTTGTTGCTCTTTTTTTCTTCTCCTTTTCTTATACTTTTTTTTTTTCTTCTCTTCTCTTATCACCCGCCTCTTTTTATAAGCAACGAGAGACTCGATTCTCACACGCTGTAAAATATCAAAAAGTATTCATTAACGAAGACGAATGATCGTCGTTGAAGGTTTTCATTTGATTTTTAATTTCTTCCTTTATTCTTTTTTTTTTTTTTCTTTTTTGTTCACGACAGAAACGAAAATGAATTGAGTATGAGAACTCTCTTGGCCATTTAGATCTGCATCGTTTCGTTTCATTTCGTTTTGTTTCATTTCGTTACGTTACATTTTGCGAACAAAAATCTCAGCTTGAATACGTCGCTCCTAGACACGTTAACTTCCTCTATTTCTCCTATGAATCT
>OU426851.1:27913890-27938890 GCA_911387685.1 Dolichovespula media | reverse complement strand
AAAGAAAAAGAGAGGGAGAGAAAGAGAGAGAGAGAGAGAGAGAGATTATATACGCGTGTATATAGGCTATCGTTTTATTTGAAATTACGAAACGTTAACGTTAACGTTACCGTTATTAATAGCTGTTATGATTCTCCAATCGTTCGAGTAATTTCGATTAACGAGACGAGCAAACCACTCAATCGATTCGGTCAATCATTAGGAACCAACGCCTATTTCGTATTCCGTGATTGTACGAATAAGTTATTGTGCAACTACCATAAACTCTCGTAACGTAGAAGTTACGTTAATACGAACGAGAGAATAATTCTAATCGTGTAATTCGTTCGAGCATTTCGGTATTGACGAGGGCGAGAAACTAAGCGATTCCTAACGAATGATTTATCCAATTAAAAGTTTTCCAATGGCCGTGCGATCGCGTTAATCGTTAGAATTGAGAGACTCCTTGAAACTCGTTCGATGAATAATTGTTCCCCGACGACGATAAAACGTATCGAATGCGAATGCGAACGCGAACGCTACGGTTAATGCAAGAGTAATTAATTTTCGACGCATTGATAATGACCGAGGACAATAATTCGACATTGTTGACCAAATGTGTAATTAACAATCGTAATGATGTTCGAACATAATGAACTTTTGTATGGACATAAGACGATCCATACAACGTGATGTTGCGTCAAGTTAACACGTTCGAAGTTTTAGAAAATCGATACGAACCGGTAACATTAATTAGAAACTTTTCGATGGGCGCAGTTCCGACACCGTATTATTTAATTTTAATTTAAAAGAAAATCTATATACGACAAGATATCGGCATTTTATTTTGCATTGAAAAACGACGAATCCTTTAGGGTCAACGTTATCGAAAATAATCCGATATCATTAGATCTCACGTTGATTAAAATTCGTTTCTCTCGTGTATTAATTAAAAGCTTAATATGTGTACGTTCAAAAAAATAATTACTTTCCTACGGTAATACTACGAGTTTATCGTTGCTCCATTCAATTCATTCCCAAACCAAGATATCCTACGCAACGTCGATGTTACTGTTGATTTTGAAAAGCTAAAAAGAAAAAAAAAAGACAAAGAAAGAAATAAAGATCGTATCGGTATTAGCGCGATTTAGAAAAGGAATTTAAGGAAGAAGGAGAGACAGTTATAGACTGAGAGAAAGAGAGACAGAAAAATGAAAAGATGGATTCGAGAGATTCGCTCTTAGTGCAGTTGGAGAAAATACATAGATGCAGTTCCTAGTATCCGTTCGAGGATTCTCTCGGAGATTTTGTTGAGACTGCGTGAGAAAGGAAGAAAGAGAGAGAGAGAGAGAGAGAGAGAGAGAGAGAGAGAGAAAGATAGAGGGGTGACTGGAAAGCGGATGCCATTCGGAAATTGGAAAATATATCTTCCCATGGCAAAAAGGTCAGTCTCGATATAAGTATAGCTCAGCGAGAAGTGTGTGTGTTTGTGTGTATGTGCGTGTGTGAGAGAAAGGGAGTAGGGTGTTAGCGGGGAGACGGGAAGGATGAGGAATGCTGCGGGTGCTCGCGAAATTTTTCTCCTCGAAGCTGCTTACGAGCATTACGACTGATTTATCGTGCGGATATGCTTTGCCGCCTTTCCCACTTGCGAACTGGCAAAGTTAAGTATCGTCTTGTTATGAGAACGTTCCCGATTTCTTACCAGATATCTCTATCCGTATTTTATACTTTTCTAAGAAACGATTTCTCCATAAAGTAAACAATTCCAAATCGACGAACGATCCCTCGTCACCCTCGTAGATTATCATCATTATAATCATTATCATCGTCATTGTCGATCGAAAAATCAATCAAAATGGGATCGTCTTTTGTCGATCCTCGATGGAATTTATTTATTTATAATAATACATCGTAAATATCTCGATCGTGATTCGCGATCGCTATAACGATATTTCTATCTTACGAGAGAGAATATTAGATAACTTTAATTCGTTGTTAAGCCGAATTAACGATGGATGATAGCGCATAACTAGGATTCTGTTAAATATGGCGCACATGGTCTTTTGAAGGATATATGTAAATAAAATATTAATCGAGATTGATAATATAATATTTATATCGTTGTTTAAATTAAATATTGCCCGAACAAACTGTGTACATAAAGGATCGAAAGGTAGAAAAAGAAGCTTCCTTTTGCCAATAGCCTAGTGCTTTTTCTCTCTCGAGGGTGTAAACAGCAAAGCCATTAAAGTTTCAGGTACATTTTTCCTTGTTACTCGAGCCGTTTTCCAAGGCTTTTCGTTTGATCGTTTTCCTTTTCTCTCTCTCTCTCTCTCTCTCTCTCTCTCCTGTTTTCTTCTTCTTCTTCTTCTTTTTATCGGTGATGGTTTTTGATCCTCAGAGAACATGCCGAGATCGACACTAAATTTTTCCAACGAAATATACCCTCCTAACCTTTCAAATATTATATCTTCCACGATGTCGTAGAATAATTTGAAAACTCGTTCTCGTTCTCGTCCTCCGTTCTCGTTCATTTCAATCTCGCCTTAGGCAGTCGTTTAGGTTCCTCAAAGAAACCACAATTTCGGTGAGTTTATCGTATTTTCACGTACGATCGGGCACACGCTGTTATAAATAGACGTAATGAAAATTCTCTTTTGCTTATCGATACATTACTATACGCCAGTCGAGCTAATTAATTATATTATCGAAACGCTCTTTACAATCTCGCGCTTTGCGAACGAATTATATCGAAATCGTTTCTATATCAATGCTTTTGATGTGTGTCTGCGCGCGTGTGTGTGTGTGTTTGTTTGTTTGTTTGCGTGAGTGTGTTAAATAATTACACGATAAATTATAGCATATTGGTTTTCCAAAAATATTTTGGTAATTGCTTTGTACCTTCTTTTTTTTCTTCATTTCTCTCTCTCTCTCTCTCTCTCTCTCTCTCTCTCTCTCTTTATCTATCTATCTATCTTTCTCTTCTTTTTCCAGCTATTTTCCAAGTAGCAGAGTCGTTTAATTAATGCGTAATATCCGACAGGCTAAAAGATGGTCGAACCTGATTAGGGAATAACGGGGAATCAATAATTATCTTACGAAGTTTGAATACATAGTTAGATAGATAGATAGATAGATAGATAGATAGATAGATAGATAGAGAAAGAGAGAGAATTTTGCAAATTCATTTAAACAAAATAACGTTAAAATTTAACCAATGGAAATGTTCAGCCATTTGATATAATCCAAAAGCTTTAACCGATAACAAAGTTTGACTCGATAATTCTCGTGAGAACAATGATAAGGAGCCGAATACAACGATGTCTGCTTATCGATGGAACAAAGACGATTCTGCGAAGTGTCTCGACAAGTCCCAGAAATGGGGGACCTTCGAAATCGGATCTACGAACCACGAAGGAGCCACGTTATTCACAAAGATCGCGTCTCAGTGGTAGTCGGGTCAGATAACGTTCCGCTATCCAGCATCCGTAGAAAGGGGCTTACAGGATGCGTTCTCGTGTTCTAACTGAACATCCGGGAATCGTAGCAGGAACCTCGAGTCTTTTCCAGAAACTGGAGCTCGTCCAATAAATTATCTCAGACTCGTCTCTTTCCTCCTCCTTCTCTCTCTCTCTCTCTCTCTCTCTCTCTCTCTCTCTCGTCCTCTCTTTCCTTATTCCCTTTTCTCTTCTTTCGAAGGATTAACCCAAAAGTAGGTTAAGTCGTAACTCGGCTTATACGAGAGAATCTTACAGAATGGATCATTTTTCTACATATTTACCAAACACTTTTATATATATATATATATATATATTATTTTGTTCTTTGTCCGTATTCGTAATAGTGCAGTATCAGTATCATTTATTTGCCTTTGTACAACAACACTTTAGTTTCATATCGGTTTGTATTTTTCTCTTTTTTTTTTTTTTTTTTATTTTTTTTACATTCTATTATTCCTCTCCGCGTACTATAATACATTATTTATATTTACTTTTCGTTACAACGCACCTCCGAAATGGGATTTATTTGCATTACGTTTTATTCCGTTTTATTTTATTTTATTTTATTTTATTTTATTTTATTTTGTTTTATTTTTGTTATTTTCGTGTTTAATAAATAAAACAAATACAATTCTTTGCTTATCAAACACGAGGCCCTCCCCCTCGTTCGTAGTATATATCACGTTCCCAAATGTTTCTTAAACAGCCACTCTTTGATAAATGGCGCACAGGGATCCTTTAGAAAATTACATTCCCATGCCATATATAAACGCGATATCACAGGTTAAACGGGTATTTAAAATCTAAATTAGATTTACAAAAATTCCTTTCCTCTTCCTCTTCCTGTTCCTCATCCTCTTCTTCTTCTTCTTCTTGGTATCTCTGAGAAGGTATCGTTCCGTCCGTTCGTATCTTTACTCTTCCCCTAAGAGAAGGTACACATATCTCTTTTTCAAGGAAAAGGGAAGGAATGAAATGGAGCGAAAAAGAGACAGAGAGAAAGACACACACACAGAGAGAGAGAGAGAGAGAGAGAGAGAGACAGACATGGACAGAAAAAGAGAAAAAAGGATAGACAGAAAATGAGAAAGAGAGAAGAGGACAGACAGGTACTGAGAGAGAGAGAGAAAAGCACAGACAGACAGAGACAAAAAGAGAGACGGAGAGTAAGCGAGAGAGAGAGAGAGAGAGAGAGAGAGAGAGAGAGAGAGAGAGAAAGATAATACAGGAAAAGAGGATCCAATCTTTGAAGAAGGAAGGAAAATTCTTCGAGAGTAATCCAGCCTCTTCCAATCGAAGGGGCAAAAGATCGCACCCATTGCAATATGTTGGCAAAGTAATTTCAGGCTGATGTTCGAACAAAATAAGCTCGTGCTTGTAAGCGTTCTCTCTCTCTCTCTCTCTCTCTCTCTTTCTTCTCTCTCTTTCCTTTTCTCGTTCTCTGTCCTTCTTATACAACTATACATACATACATACATACATACATACATACATACTCTTTGTACATATATGTGAGCTTGTACGCATACTACATACGTAAAACGAGTATCCTTTTCGATGGGATATCAGCCTTCTCTATACATTTATCCACATATACGTAGGTACCTAAATACGTACGTACGTACGTATATATATATATATATATATATATATATATATATATATATATATATTTATACGTGTGTACGTGTACGTATCTATCTATATGTACAATGGGTATGTGTCCTATCTGAATGTTCACCCGCGCATGTACGTTCTTTACCATGGAATTTCATTTACCCCTTCCGGTCTATGTAAAATACGTGATTAAATTGCGCACGCAACCAACAAGGTGTGTGGGCAAAGAGGTGGTGGTGGAGGAGGAGGGGGAGGAGGAGGGAAAGGACGCACAGCTAACGTTTCGAGGACGTCCTTCATCGTGGAAACGGTTTCGCTGAACGCGCCGAATTGATGCATGCAGTTCAATGCTCAATGACGCATTACCTCACGCCTGATCTGATTTAGTACCCTCCATCTGCACTGTTTACGTTAATTGCTTGGCCTTTGATTAGATCGCCTTCGATCGAATTAAGCAACTGCTATGCTAAAATTAATACGATTGAATTACGTTCTTCTCTCCAATCGTTCGTTCGTTCGTTCGTTCGTTCGTTTTTTTTTTTTTTCTTTTTTCACACTCAATTTTCTATACGACAGATAATACGTTCGTTAAATGTAACTACTACGTATCAATGAATGATTTCTCGCCGATTTTAAGTTGGGTAAAACAAATTTTTCTTATACTTTTTATACAATCTTGATCGATTTATTTATTAATTTTTTTTTTTTTTTTCGTTACAACGTAACGTATTTGACAACTGACATTGCAACGATGAGATAAACAAAAACAAAAAAAAAAGAAAATTAAAATAAGAAAGGGATTATTTATTTCTACGTAAGATCTATAATCGTTAAGATTATAGACCCAAATCGTACGTGCAAAATATTCCGATTCGATCGGTTCGTATAATTTCAATTCGATTCGTTAAATAAGGAGAATAAAGTGACGTGGGAGGGAGGGGCCCTCGATTGGAGTTAACGATTGAAAGATTTTTTCTCTTTCGGAAAAAAAAAAAAAAAAAAAACAAAAAGGAAAAGAAGGATGGTTCGTAAAGTGAACATTTTTAATAGGGATGAAACGAGGATTAGTGTAGAAATGGCGTTTGTCACCTTTTTGGATGGCTCTATGGAGGTATAGACCGTCATGAATTTTAGAGCGAAAGGGTTAAAGTGCCGAGATGGTTAGAGCTCGTGTGGAGTTCTGGCTGGTCGCCAACTTTGAAATCCTAGACCGACAAGCGAGCAAATCACCGAGCGTATAAACGCTTCTCTCTCTCTCTCTCTCTCTCTCTCTGTTTCTCTTCCTAAAACTTACAACGTTTTGACATAATGGTCAAGCGGTTTCAAACAATGGTACCAGGGATCTAAATTGTTTGATTAATTTCACGCGAAATTCACTTCAATGGATTTTGATGATGCATCGTTATGATAAAACAATTGTTATGAAACTGAACGAACGAACGAACGAACGAACGAACGAACGACATTATCCGTCTGATAAAACCTGATAACGTCTTCGACGGTTACGATTCGATCGTAAATGAAAGGGGGGAAGAAAAAATAAAAAGGGAAATGAATATACAAATGCACGATTTAAGATGCAACATACAGACAATGTGATTCGTGCCCCTTTTAAAGTAGAAAGTGGATAGGAAAAAGAGAAGAAACGCCAGAAAGAAAGAAACAATAGAAAAGGGGAAGCTAATGTGCCCGAAAAATTGCATAGTGCAAAATCGTATTACATTCACGATTACACGTGGAAGTGTATTCGACTTTTCTTTCCTTCTTTCTTCCTTTCTTCCTTCCTTTCTTCCTTTCTTCCTTTCTTTCTTTCTTTCATTCTTCCTCTTCTTTTTCGGGAAATTACAAAACCTTTATAGGAGACCGTTCGGGCACGAACACGCGTTTTCTCGCGTTCTCTGCGAAAAATCATTCGGCCGAAAGAGAGAAAGGGACCAAAAAAAAAAAAGAAGAATAAGAATAAGAAGAAAGAACAGAAAAAAAAAAAGAAAAAGGAAAATGGAAAATGCAGTCGGCCGAAAAATAGGTAGTATACCGAGGATTGTATTTTCGGCTTGAATTTTGACCCGCGGAAAAACACGAAACGCGGCTGGGGTGGTAGAAGCCACGCCGAGATGAGTCCCTCTCTCTCTCTCTCTCTCTCTTTCTCTCTTTCTCTGGCATATTCGTACGCTCGAGCGAGCATCTTCATTCCGCTTGGCTTCAATATTTATGCGTGGCTCGGAATAAACCCATCTCTAACCCTCTTCCCCCTTTTACTTCCAACTACCAACTGCAAACTCGAAGCCACAGCTCGAGTGTACTTCCGCCTAGTGAAATATAAGGAAATTCGTAAATATATATATATGTGTGTGTGCGTGCGTGCGTGTGTTTATACGTACACGTGTGTGCACATATGTGTGTGCGTGCGTGCGTGCGTGTGCGAGAAGAATAAAAAAAAAATAAAAAAAAAAAAAAACGAAAGAAATAACGTATGGGTAGGATCGAGTTTTTAAATCAAAATACGAAGAACGGGAATGGGTGTCCGGTGACGGTCGTGGAAACGTTTTAACGATTATCTTAATTAAATATTCATGCGAACGTATTATTAATATAAACGAGAAATAAGTATTATTTCCACTTTTCAAGATTAATCTCATTAATCCGTTTGCCTCGTTATAATTTCGGCATTATAAATTCGTCGAATTCATTATTATCTAATTAATAATAATAATAATAATACCAAGAAAAAAAAAATGAAGAGTATTAAGAATTATCGCAAATTTTGTTTTTCTTTTCCTTCTCCTCCTCCTCCTCCTCCTTCATCCCTCCAGATTCGTTATAAATTTTATATTTAAATTCGTGATTAATTGGAGGAACGAATCGCCCCACGATCGGTTCAATTAAATAACAATACGTGTTACTATAATAATTGATACAAAGGAGGGAGGGAGGGAGGGAGGAGGGGAAAAAAGGAGAGAAATTAAATCATTCGTAACCTTTGCAATTATAACGTTCAATTATACCGGCCCATCGTGACCATCGTTTTATCTTATTATCGATATAATATATATATATATATATATATATATATATATATATATATATATATATATATACAACAAAGAACAAAAAACAGAAGAAAGAGAAAGTATTTTGAATGCATATTTAATTATTATCTATAGATCGGCAGAAAAAAATTCTGCGCGAAGAAAGAAATGAAGAGAGGAAATAAGGAAGAAAGGAAATAAGGAAGGAAGGAAGGAAGGAAGGAAGGAAGGAAGGAAGGGACTTCACTATGAAATTCCTTTCTGTCTTTTAAGCTATTGTGATGCTTAGCACGCGTTCTATCTATCACTCTAAGATCGATGAAGATTCTTCTCGTTTCCCCGGTCCCCGTTCTAGCACGTAGGATGGTCCATTAATTAAGAGAGCAGCTTACCGTTCTCCTTATTTTTCGACTTTATTTACTTCCTGTTCCATAAATAAGAGACAAAAAGAGATAGATAGATAGATAGATAGAGAGAGAGAGAGAGAGAGAGAGAGAAAGGGAAAAAGAGTAAGAGAGATAGATGAATGGATAGATAGATAAAGAGAGAGAGAGAGAGAGAGAGAGAAAGAAGACGTGACGACATTTCATCGTTAACACAGCACTTTCTTATTCCCCTATATTCAACGTTTCATTAATCAATACGCCACATTCAATATGTATATATATATATATATATATATATATATATATATATATATATATATATATATATATATATGTATGTATTGTTTTTTTTATTTATTTATCCAACGAAATGAATTCGATAAGTATAAAATGCCATTCGTATTTTATCGCACGTCATCATCATATATTTGATATATCTTTCAGAATTGTTATTTCCATCGTACATAGCCCGTGTAAATAACCGAACGGCAACCGGGATTTTCTTTCATTTTTGTCGAGAAATCTCAGAGTATCCTTTTGTCCACGAAGGATTCAATAGTTGATATCTCTACTTATCCCGCTCACTTTCTGTCTTTTATTTCTCTTTCTCTTTCCTCTTTTTTTTTTATGCTTCTATCTCATTCCATCCATCCATCCATCCATCCTTCCTTCCTTCCTTCCTTTCCTTCCTGGAGATATCAGCCGTAAGAGGAATAGATGCGATAGAACGAGAGAGAGAGAGAGAGAGAGAGAGAGGGGGGGGGGGAAAGGAAGAGATCCATCTTTGATCGAGAAGATCGAAATGTAATTTAGATTTTTCTTTTCAATTCTCCATTCCGTTCGACTATCGATGATGATCCTTCGGATATTTAATCATATATATATATATATATATATATACACATATATTCTGGAAAGGATAGAATGCGAGTTTCAATTTCATCTTTGAAAAAAAAAAGGAAAGGAAGGAAAGATAAAGAGAGAGAGAGAGAGAGAGAGAGAGAGAGGGAGAGAGATAAGGAATGAGAAAATTGCATTGGAGATTTGATATTCACATTTCTCTATTAATTGGACAAGGAATGATTATATGACATAGAGGCTATTAGTATGAACTGGCCGGGACTATTCCACGTAAGGCTATTATCATATCCAAAATGTTGCGCACGTAATCCAGTCTTCAACGAGCTTAAACCATAGTAATCTGAAGGGGGATGCAAGATAGTGCCCATAGATAGTACGAAGATGAATAGCCTGACTCGACGTTGCGAGGACGATTTCCTCTCTACACCAACACCAACGACATTGTCCACACAAAGGTTTAACCTCGAGACGACTTTACTGTGTATCCACGTGTGTTCCCCTAATCAAAGCTTAGGAATTCCTACAATGGCGTACGAACATTACGTACGAAGTTTATCCATTATTATGGAAATATATTGTGGAATTCAATACGGTGAAATAATCTTTACATCTATGTATGTGCGCGTGCGCGCTTATCGACAAAAGTGAAAAACAATTACTGCAATTAAATACAAATTTGGGAATCGATGACGATTTATTAATATATATATATATATATATATATATATATATATATATATATATATATATATAAAAAGAACGAAGTTAAATTAAATATTGAGGCATAACGAATGGAAGTACGTTAAACTAATGATGAGAGGTAATTTATTATAATTGTACTTTAAACGTTACGACTATGTTTAAAATCGTAATTAAGACGGCATACTATCTGCATCTTATTTCATCTTCGCGTTATTCTTGTGTGTGTGTATATATATATATATATATACATGTATAAAAAATTAATTAGAAAAACAGAAAAAAAAGAATTGATCACATTGCGCGTCCCGTATAAAAATTCCTGTTAATAAGAAATTCGGGAGCAATCCCCATTCGTCGAATCCTCGTTAATTATTACGACGTAGTTGAAGAAATCGTGCTGGTATTTCGGTTTTTTTGGGGTGTCCTCGAAGGGTGACCGATACCCATCTTTATTTCACGTCGAATCGATGTGCCGTAGTCTGGCATGGGATGGTAGGGTGGTTGTGGTGGATGGAGGTTGGGATGAGATGAAGGGGGAGGGGGTGGGCCTCGAAACGAGAGTCGGCTTTCTCGAAGTAGGTCGCACGGGTCGTTACTTCGCGACTCCTACACGCAAAAGTGGGAACACGCTTTGGAGTGGGTTTGAGGATGCTGTGTTGGAGGAGGAGGGTGGATGGCCTCGGAGAAAAAGAAGTCCGGACGGCGATATTAATGGCGCGATGGGTGAAGTGGAATGCAGGAAGACATTTATACGAGTCGGCGTACTACGGAACGTCGGACAATGCTGGGCAATAAAGTTGGCACAGAAAAGGGTTAGGTAAAATTGTGCTCTATAAAAAGGCGTCTGCGAATGATTTCTTGTCGACCGGATTAACGGAGTCCCAGAGAGTTGCCCATAGAAGTGGGACGTCGGGGGAAATCGAGCTTCGATGAACACAAAAGGAGTCTGTCTTTTTTAACAGAGAGGGATAGAAAAAAAAGAGAGAGAGACGGAGACGGAGAAAAAGAAAGGAAACTTCTTCCTCTTTTGTTGTCTTTTAATTTCCAAACAATTCAATTCCAAATTTTATTCAAGGATATTTGGGACGTATTATAATCGTAAAGCTACGATTGTTCTTTTTTTTAAAAGAAAGATGATTACTTAGTTTTTCTTTTTTTTTTTTTTTTTTTATCAATAGACGAATCGATATAATGGTAAGTCGATCTTACGGACAGGATGAGTTGAAAAACAAAAAAAAAAAAGAAATAGGGTCAAATGTTTTTCTCGTGGTATTTAAGAAACGAACCGCGAGCTTGACTTATTTTCTTTTCTTTTCTTTTTCTCTTTTTTTTTTTTTTTTTTACAAAGGAATTCATTAAAAGTTAGATTCGTACTGTGGACGCATAACCAAGCTCGCCATTTCTTATAATCCTCTTATCGTAAGCGTAACGATGTCGTATCCATTTCAAAATCACGTTCTCATTATTCGATGAACTTTTAATTACTTCGGTATACAAGCGACTAAGACGTTCTCCCGTTCTCCCTTGCGGGTGTTCGGTTAAAGGTACGTCGATACGAGGGAGCTATTCGAATGCATCGTTGCACTGCCAAGAGATCTTTAATGAAATGCAAATTTGAGGCCGTACCCAGTATCCGGAATTTGAAATTATAAGCTCCAGTATGGGTATTACAGGTCTGAACGTATCTATATGTACTTACATGCACGTTGCTTAATGACTCTAAAGGCGACTAAACACGACCGAATCCGAATATATTTTCATGTAAGAACGTTTCCCGTGTTATATCTTTCATTTTCTTTCTTCCAAATCGTAAATAAAAAATTCAAATCAGAACACACATATATATATATATATATATACATAATATATTCATATATTAACGTAGTACATGACACGCTCGATGAAGAAAGATTATTTGATCGATGTAATCAATTTTCCGTACAAGTTCGATAAGGTATTAGAAATATATACCGGGTATTTTTCTTTTTCAAATCATAAACGTTTACAATCGTATTTATATATAATCCAATTATCTTTGCTACGTTAACCATAAAACGTATTCGTTCTACACAATCTTTATTACACCTGCATGTTATCAATAAACGTTTAATACTTTGAACTTATAGGTCAACCACCCTGTAACAGCAATAAATGCTCCTTCTCTCCTATCATTTCCTAACGATCCAATTTAGATGCCGGCGGATACACACGGCTACGATTTTTCACGGAATGAACATCGCCGGGAATTATATATTTACTTTGTTGTGAGGCAATTTGTACGAGACCGGACATATATCGAATATCGATATCAAGAGAAAAAAAATAAAGGAAGAGAGAGAGAGAGAGAGAGAAGGGGTAAAACTGTAAAAGTCAGTCGAGTTCGTTTCACCGTAGATAGTCGCACGTGTTCTGGACGTTGATCCGACGACGAGGATGAAGAAACGTGCCATTTCGGTTCACACTGTCTCTCTCTCTCTCTCTCTCTCTCTTTCTCTCTTTCTCTTTATCTATCTCCCTATCTTTATCGCTCTCGACTTTCCACGAACCGTGACAAAACGTTATCCATAATTGAATCGCGGATATTTCAGGCGAGAAACGCGATTGCTTTCTCTCTCCTTCTGACAGAAATAAGAGGGAAAGGAAGTAAGAACAAAGGAAAGAGAGTGTGAGGGAGAGAGAGAGAGAGAAAGAGAGAGAGAGGGGGAGAGAGAGGGAGGGAAGGATGAAAGAACAATTTTTCATTCTCTCTAATAGAATCGATTGTTTCGCCTTCGACGAAATAATCGAAATACCATTGCGGTTTACTCGATGGACCTTTGCCCTATGAAAATGAAAGGACACACTGCTCCGAAACCGAGAGGAAAATTATTTTCGATATTAGTGGGGAAACACGTAGATACGTGATCGATTCGATATGACGTGAGATACTGGTCGGAGGTCACGTACACTGTGGTCTACCATATTTCTATACGATTAATATAAACGAATTTATGTCGTTATACGCGTTTCAATTTCTACAAACACGGTCCAAACCTATATTTACGTAAACACGATTATAATATTCTGCAGATTATTAACATGTGTATTATATATATATATATATATATATATATATATATATATATATATATATATATATAAAATATAGAAAAACAAACAACTCGAAAGAAATAAAAATGAAGTAGCGTCTCGAAGAACAACCCTCCAAAACAAAAAAAAAAAACAAAAAAAAATAAAAGAAAAGAAAAGAGAAAAGTATAAGAAAAATGATATACATTATATTTTGCCTTACCGATCTTCTTCTACCGAGGAATACATGGCAACTCGTTCGCTCAATCGTATATCGTTTTTCATGAACAAACGTGGGGTAGAACAGTGCGCAGTATTCCCTTTTCATCGGCTCGTTTTATTTTCTTGGACGTTGGGAAAGATGCGGCAGGAATCTTTCACATTGGACGCGTAAAGTGCAGCTTTCCGTCCGATGTCCAGTGTTTCCGGTGCTTTCAATATTTCATATGCCACTTGTTTCCGCTAGAAATGCTACTTTATGTATTTGTATACATACATATATACATATATATATATATATGTATATATATATATATATATATATATATATATGTATATATATATGTATGTATGTATAAAGTCCGAGTCATCCTCTGGGAGTGATCTTGCGGTTACAGCCAAAGCTGTCACCACTTTTTCTCCATATTTTCCACGTCGTATACCCCCTTCCCCCCATTCGTTCGCTCGATCGCACATTTTTGTTCCATCGATTGGACATACAAATTCGCAGGAATATACTGTGTATCTCGTCGTTTTCATCGAAACGATGGATTTAAAAGAAGAAAGAGAAAGAGAGAGAGAGAGAGAGAGAGAGAGAGAGAGAGAAGAGAATGTAAAGGAAAAATATAGAAAGGAAAAAAAAATATATGTATGTATCGATAATCTTTTCATAAACGCGTATAATAGAGACCGTTAGAAAATTGATTGTTCACGTATTAACTACGATCAAAATTGTTGTAAGTTTTTTCTTTCATTCATAAATGTATCCTTCGATTAGTTTACTTCGAAAATTCGTTCTCTTATAATAAGTCGATTAATTCAATATCATTACTTTATTATCGTAGAATGAAAAATAGGGAAGAAAATAGAAAGAACAGAGAGATAGAGAGAGAGAGAGAGAGAGAGAGAGAGAGAGAGAGATAATTCGAACTTTATATAAAATAGATAAAGAAAATAAATGAGTATACATACATACATACATATATATATATATATACTGCTTAATTGTCACATTAAATAAGACAGGAAGAAGAAGTAAAACATGATTGTGTACCAAAGTAGCATAGTAGTCGCATAGTAAAAGCATGAACTTTATCAATAGTTCATGTAACCAGCGTACCTAATACATAGGAAAAGCCTTTGTCGAGCTTTCCCCTGTGGGGTAATTAATGTCACTTCGTCCGAAGGCTATTTCCACACGAGCATTTATCCGTTTATACGCCAAGGGGAGAGGGGGTGGGGGGGCGGGAAGGCTAAACAATGATGGTGCATCATTTGCTTGGACGAGTTTGACATTCTGATGAAAATTATCCATCGCGAAACGAGTCGAAATCCATGGGGCGAAATCATTATTGGCTGTCGTAGAAAATAAATGCCGTTCACGTTTTACTGCCAATTATTGTAGAATCGATCGTTCGATAGAAAGAAACGAACAGACCAAAAATGAGAGCGGAATAGGTAGGAAGAGCATTTAACGAAAATGAAGAGAGAGAGAGAGAGAGAGAGAGAGAGAGAGGGTGAGGGAGAGAGAGATAGAGAAAGAGAGAGAGAGAGGGAGAGAGGGAGAGAGAGGGTGAGGGAGAGAGAGATAGAGAAAGAGAGAGAGAGAGGGAGAGAGGGAGAGAGAGATTTTGTTCGTTGTAGAGTTTTCGAAACTTTTGAGGTCATATGAATTCGGTGCAAAATGCAGTTTGTAAAATTACGTGTGCTTGCTCGATGTGTATTTCCCTTTCTGCGTTTACCCATGTACTATATATTATATATTATATATATATATATATAAATATAAATATAAATATGTGTGTATATAAATATACATACATACATACATACATACATACATACATACGTACGTACATACATACATATATACATACGTATATAAACGTATGTGCGTGTAAGTTTAGTATATGGGTACGTACATATCTACATGGTCTCTTGGTCGCGAAAAGCACTGAATAGTTGATAAACGTTTCAAAGGGAATGAATTTGGCCAACACGAGCTTGGAAACTTGGTACCACCACTACCTACCACTAGATAGCCTCGTGATTATTAAAATCGTTTATCGTTAGAGGCATTATCGTTTACATGCATTTACTTCGTTTGTCGGATCGATGCCGTCCCTCCCTCCTCCTCCCCTCCCCCTCCCCCCCCCCACCTCCCCGCCACCACCATCGCCAGCAACACGCCGCCGTCGCCGACGTCGTTCGTTGTCCGGTAATAACGAAGCGGTTCAACCGTTATCATCGACCATCTAAATCCTACTGACAGAGGTAATCCGAATGACGATGGTGACATATCGATGATAATAAGGGATTAATGGGTCGACCGAGTACAAAGAGGTAACCCCCGATCGTAAAAATGCCCATTGACATTTCGTTAATTTCGCTTCGTTGGCGATACCATTCGAATCTCATTAATCGTCTATAACAAATAAAGCCGTAGGAATTGACAAACGTTCCTGGTTAGGCCAATCAATCGTTAAGTAAATATATGCATGTATGCATGTATGCATGTATCTATGTATCTATGTATCTATCTATCTATGTATGTATGTATTTATGTATGTATGTATGTATGTATGTATGTATGTATGCATCAACGTTATCGGACAAACGTTATTATACATATATTTCCTACGGTCAAATTTCTTATTGCTATAATCACCTAAAGTATTACGGAACACGCGTAATAATATTGATACCAGGGATACACAAGTAAACGTTCGATGGTTCGATTTATCCCGTTCGTAATTCTCGATAAATCTGTCAGTAAGGTGCGATTTCATATGAAACAAGATAATGATCACCGATGACGCTTCGATGAATCATTTGCGATCTTTCAGTATTATCACAAAAAGAAAAGAGAAGAAATGAAAAAAAAAGGATGAGAAACAAAAGGAGAAAAGAAAGGCAAGACCTTCAAATGTCAAAAAACACTTTGTGTATTATATCACTTTTTCATTTACCTCGCAGTTAATGAGGAAACTAACAGGATTATCACGATATCTTACCAGCGAGTTTCTCGCTGCTTCTTTTTATCGTGTTGGCGGTAGTAGAAAAGAAAAACAAAAACAAGAAAGAAACAAAGGAAAAGATAAGGCAAACCAAACAAGCAACAAATGAGGCGAAACTCTGGTGCGAGCAAAACTCAAAAACGAAACAACAACAACAACAGCAGCAGCAACAAGAGAGAGAGAGAGAGAGAGAGAGAGAGAGAAAGGGGGGGGGGGGACAAAAAATAGAAAAAAAAGTTTCTCGCATACTTCGCACCTTTTTCTGACGTTACTCTTCTTTCTCCCAGTGGAGTCCTTGAACCAAACCGCGTAATGAAGTATTCCGTGAAAATGCTTATACGTTGGCGATGCTTTTCCCCCCTCGTAGTCGTTCGTTCTTGCAATTCTTATGCGTTAGGCAAGCAACATGGATAAAATTGCATGGTCCGACTCGAGAGAGAGAGAGAGAGAGAGAGAGAGAGAGAGAAAAGAGAATGGCTCTCTGTGTAATCTGCAATTGTAGCCAGTTTGCACCAACGAGGACAGGACGATATGAGAGAAAGAGAGAGAGAGAGAGAGAAAGAGAGAGAAGAAGAAGAAGAAAGACATTCCTAGCATACGTAACGAACGACGCTAACGAGCTTGAGCTTTTGTGACTCTTGAAAAATTGGATTAGTACTTTATGAGCGTCGTTCGTTTCGCTGTATACGGCGCGTCCTATGGAAATTTTATGATAATCACGCAGTGAAATGATAACAAAGAGGGTTAGAAAGAGAGAGAGAGAGAGAGAGAGAGAGAGAGAGAGAGAGAGAAATTCGTTACGAATTTTATATTTAATTTACTTCGAGACTCGATGTCGTTCACGAAATAGTTTCATTATCGTCGTTGGAGTGGTAAAGAAAAATAAAAAAAAAAAAAAAGAAGAAGAAAAAATGAACTTTCGTTTCGCCTCACCGATATCTTATTATTATTCTCCAAATTAATTCGGTTTTCTTTTTTTTCTTTTTTTTTCGTCCTATCCTTCTTCGTCATTAGAAAGTAAGTAATGCCACCGATTAACTTCAATTAGAAAAGTAATCACGAGGGGGTAGTTATAGTTGCGAACGTGCTAAGGAAATGCAATTTTCAACGCATCAAAGTTTTCTAATAAAGAGAGCGCGCACCCACGGCTGAAAGCGTTTAAAGCTCTCATCTACATCTGCTCTCCCGTAACGTTACCGATACATTATGCCACTGATATATATGTATGTATGTATATATATATATATATAGTATTTAACGACATAGAAGATTGAACGTTGAGTGCTCGCTATCGAGACACAATATTTCGCACGATCATAGCCGAAAATGGGAAAACTATCGAATTTGCGTTATCTATCGGACCAATCGTATTTCAACGTAAACTACGAACGTCAAATAATTTATGCTAGCCCCGTGTAAATGGTTAGGTTGTACCTCAAAATAGATTTTCTCTCGTCGAATATTTAACCAAATCCTTTTTTCTATTAAAAAAAAAAAAAAAAAAAAAAAAAATCAAAAATAAAATCCCTTTTCTCAATGGTCAACTAAAAATCGAAGTAAATCATCCCTCTCGTTCTTTTTCCTTTTTTTCTTTATCTTTTATTTATTTATTTACTTATTTTTTTTCTTCCTTTTCGTTTCCCTGCCCCGTCATGCTTCATTTAACTTCGAATACCGTACCATTATCAAATCGGATGTATCATTAATCTTTCCACGATGCATCGCCGTGAGCAATGGAACACTTTATGCTCATAATAATCGTAAAGGAAACTTTGCCGTAAATTCTGTGCATTCAATGGGAAAGTATATCAACGCCTTGGCCATTAACGGAGAGAACCGTCAGCCTAGACAATCGATTATACAATTTCGTATGATCGTGAGATATGTGAATGATAGAATACTGAATAGAGAAAAAAAAAGAGATAGAGAGAAAAGAGATAGGAGGAGAGAGAGAGAAAGAGAGAGAGAGAAATTTCGTTAAATGGTTAATGAAATCATTTGAACGCTTTTAACATTTCTTTTTATTTTTTTATTTTTTGCAAGAGGACAGTCACGTACAGTTGTTTTACGAAGTAACGAACTTGCATAATTGCATGAGCCCTGCTGCTAAAGTAACATCGCGTGCCACGTATAAATAAGATTTTCACGAAGAAATCAGGGAGAGACAGAGAGAGAGAGAGAGAGAGAGAGAGTCCTTGGCTCTTGTGGAAAAGCATCCAAGTGACTCTCTCGGAAGGAGCTATGCCACTCAGCTTAATTTCACTGAAAATACTTGAGACAAGGAAAAGTCGAGTGATTCTTTTTTTTCTTTCTTTCTTTCTTCTTTCTTTTTTCGTTTATTTTCTTTCTTTTTTCTTTTTTCTTCTAACACTTGCACGTTTCAAGATAAACTAAAAGTTCTCTCTGTCTCTCTCTCTCTCTCTCTTTTTTTATTTCTTTCTATCCTTTTTACGTGTTTTCTCGATCGTGAACAACAATTCAACAAATTTAAGCAACCAACTGGAATAGAACGAATATAAGGATAAGTGGATAGAAAACGAATGCTCTCGGAGAATGAGGAAACTGGGAAAGGAAGTAGAATAGGATGATAGAATGGTGGGACGTATATCACAATGGTGCCCCGAGTTTATACGCCAGCCCGAAAACTCGGCCACTCGAGGATTTTAAGGTACGCGCGATGATTCAAGTGTATTTAAGCCGTTATAAAGTACACTTCTTCGACCGTGGGATGAAAACTGCCACGCGAGATCCACGTGGATCTTTTTCACCTTAATACGTCCGATGCATTTTCAAGAGAAAACTGTATCTGTGTATAGTACTTAACTCCGTATCCGTGTTACTACACTACGCGCGCGTGTGTGTGTGTGTGTTTGTGCGTGCTCGCGTGCGTACGTGCGTGCGTGTGTTTGTCTCTTTGTGTGTACGTACGGAAACTATATACCATCGCATCGTTCAACGATAATTGTCAGACTCTTTTTATCTTTATGACTCAGGAACACACACATATATATATATATATACACACACACACACACACACACACGTGAAAGAAGAAGTTTCAAGTTTTATCGTCGTCTAAAGTTTCACGTTAAATTACTGCTAAATTATCGGTACACCATACTTAGACGATACCGAAAAATATATATATATATATATAGCATCATAATGACGAACGTTTCCATTCTTTATCCTACGACAATTATTATTTCGATTTATGAATTCTACTTATAGTTTGTCAATCGTACGTATTTATTTATAAATAAGTTCCGAGGGCATCAACGCCTTTTCTTTTTTTTTCATTTTTCTTTCTTCCTTATTACGTACGTATTAACAATTTTTATCTTAACTAAGAGACTGTGTCCTTTCTTTCGACATTATTTAAACCCAAGAAAGTTTAATTAAGATTCGATTATAACGACAATTTTCGTCGCGAAATATGAGACTTCTTTAAAATCGAGAGCTTTAGAAATATCGAATGCGCAATATCATCCAGTAAGGATCGTGGCGATGGTTAAGGTGATGGTGGTGGTGATGGTGATGGTGGTGTTGGTGCTGGTGGTGGTGGTGGTGGTGGTAGTACTAATGAAAAAAAAATACTTGAGGAAAGATTCGTAACGAGATTGATTCAGCTCCCGTAGGCTAAGGTATACCGTCGTCGAAGCTGGTATAATGAAAACCCGAACGAGAAACTCGTATCCCCAATTCTAAAAAAGTTGATTCAACTAGACATTAATTAACGCACCTTTTGCACGCGAGAGGTTCGTTCAAACTTCGAAGTCGTTGCCAGCCGCGATCGATCAATCGATCGATCTCCTCTCTCTCCCTCTCTCTCTCTCTCTCTCTCTCTCGACCTGGTAATATTGAAATCGTACGCGTTTGTAATCCTCTCCTGGTAATTCTTGACTTTTGATTAACGCTTTGATTAACGATATATCGAAATTTCGTACCATACGGTCTAATCGCGAAATTTCGAATTGATCCTTTATTTTCCTTTCTTTATTTATTTATTTGTTTTCATTATTCTGCCACGATATGAACGAAGATATCGCATTATGGCATTAAAGGTTCGACGAAACGTCCGATATTTCCTTCGTTTCGTATCAATCAAATATTCATGCTGGGACAAATATTATATAAAAGAACAATTTTTATAAATCGTTCGTAGACCAGGAAGAACGACTTTTGCTTAAAAATATTTTCTCCTTTTTCTTTTTTTCTATCCCCACCTCCTATTTCCAAACTTGTCAGAAATATTGAGAGATGATCCCTCTTTAAACGTACCCCTATCCTGAATAATATATAAATATATATATATATATATATATATATATATATATAAATATCCTAGGTCTTGTAAATAGAAAGTCTAGGAAATAAATCGGGACACGTATACGTTTCATACGACTAGATGGTGAATGCATGCCTCTCGAATAGCGCTTCGGGATACAAATCATCGCGAAATAGAATTTCTCGATGCAGTGGATCCTTCAGTGCCGTTGCGGTTTGCCGTTACAGACACGAAAGTCGAAGAAATATTGTGATATCATAATAAACCGAACGATACATAACGCGACGAAAATAAGAATTCCAAACGAGTTTGAATTTTCCTTCGAACATCCCGGTCCCACCTTAGTTCTCCAACGATATACTTACTAAAAATCTTGATAATAACCTTGCGTCGTTTTCATCGGTTGACATTTCTTTCTACGAGAAAAAAATCTTCGCTATCACCTTCAATAATTCACATAATAATCTCATTTTCGTAAGTGCGTTTTGCGTAAATGCGGCTCCTTTAAATTAATAAAGGAAATAAAGGAAATAAAAGAGGAAGAAAGAAAAGGGATGAGGAAGCACGTTCTCAGAACTGTTTTATTTTTCTATCAGTAGTACGAACGCTTATAAGTCTGACATGTCAAGACTGCGTCTCTCTCGTTTTAGCAAAGGCTCAACTACTTGAATAGTTCACGTCATACTCTACCCTTTGAGACATCCTCTTCTTCATTATTTCCCAGTGGTGGAGTTTAAAAAAAATAAAAAAAAGGAAAAAGAGAGAGAGATGAAAAAGATAAGATGAAGAGCGTACCTGAGGGTATAAATGTAAGATACCTAGTTCTACCTATACTAGAAAACACTGTATCTATATACGTAGAAATAACCTCGTTTCAGCTTTACCCGTATATAGGATATATCTCTGCGTAATACACACACACACACACGCGCGCGCGCGCGCGCGCGCACACACACACACACCAACACACCTTACATCCTTTTCTTTCACCACGCGAAAGGAGGCTCGTAGATTTTGTCCTGATATAATCTAAGACGTGTGAAAATATATATATATATATATATAAAAAAAAAAAAAAAAAAAACAAAAGGAAAAAAAAATTTCCCTTCGACGTTCCGCCATTTCGTAGAAAGTTCCGAACCGGAAGTCGTGGGATCTGTATTCGCGGCTCTTCTCCAGATGCTTCACGTTTCGGAATAATCCCGAGACGTCTTATACGAGCTTGCCAAACTTCAGATTATTACCGACTTCGTGATAACCCAAGGAAGATTATTTAACAGAAGTTAGTCCTAGAAGGAAACTTCTTGATCCGTTGATATAACGTATTCGAATTATATTATATTTCGAGTTTCTCTCTCGATTATCCGTTCACTTTGACGTTTAATCACCGGCTAAATCTTCTACGAACGAGATGAAGAAAATTCAAAGTTAGCCAATTAAAACGTCTTTTCGTTTTACCATACTTATCGCGTACCGGGTATATATGTATATATCTACGTATGTACATACGTGCATACATACATACATACATACATACATACATACGTATGTACGTGTGTATTTAAGTAGGTAGTATGTGTAAAAAGGGAAAATAAAAGGGACTCGTTTGTGTCAAGAGGGTAAGATTAATCGTATGAAAATGGTCCTAGCAAAAAGTTTAACTGCGATAGCTTTCCAACCTTCCTCACCCTCAACCTCCCCCGCCCGTCCACTTTCACAACCCTGTTGGTCCTTCCTCCTCTCCTTCAAAAGCTGGACCTTTTTTCCCCTGTAACGTTAACGACGTTACCTATTTGTTCCCGACGAAAGTTTATATCCTGTCTACGTTCGTACTAGGCCACGAATGCAGGTGGCATGTACTACTATGCAACTCTCATGCATATTCAGGTGAGCTTGGAATCTGTGTACACCATCTCCACCCCGCAATCACCTCTCCCTCTCCCTCTTTACCTATACCCCCCGCTAGACCAACTCAACCATCCCAATCACCCACCGACCCCTTACCGCTCCACCGAAATACAATGTTTTCTATCCCGTTCTCTAACATTTCGTTACCATCTACGACGAACGTTCGTATCGAACGTTTCGATAGTCGTTACGACATCGTTCCGAGCTTCGTATCGAACCTCGTTCGATCGAAAGAAATGAAATTGAACCGGTCGAGAGTTAAATCCAACGTAACGTTGTATAAATTTGTTATTACACAATCGTACACGCACGAGTATATATATATATATATATATATATATATATATATATATATATAGATCGTTTACTCGCCACATAATTAATTATCAGTTACATAAACGATGTTTCTGTTATTGATGTCGGCTAAACATATAAGTTATACTTATCGTCGATACGAACTTGTCATGTCGAATTATATAATGTCTTTATATATATATATATATATATATATATATATATATATATATATATATAAAGGTAGCAAAAAAACGGTATCAGGCTAAGGAGAGTCGATCCTAAGCACGTTAGAAAACAAAGTTTCTATAGGAAATTTTTCCGATCGTCGTGATTAATGATTTTATTTAAATAGACCCAAGGATGTTCGTTAACGATTCGTATGATCAATTATGACGATATCACGCGCTATACGAAGATACTGCATGTACAATGATATTATTTCTTCAATAAATACGATTTACCATCAACGTTTGTATTCTATAAGCCTGTAAGTAGCGATAACGAAGGGCTTAGCTTTACCCGATGAAAAGGGATCGCCTTTAATGCTCGTGTTATTGATTCGTAGGATTTCTTTCTCTCCTTCTCTTTCTCTCTCTCTCTCTCTCTCTTTATATATATATATATATATACAAGAGAGAAAAGTCGGGCTGCTATCTTGTAAGTACACTCGATAGTCGTCGCTCGTTTTAATCCGCGAGAAACGCGTCCCACGTAACATGTAACCCCGTTTATATACGGCGTGAACGATCCAATGAAATTTCCCGAATATATCGCCCAAGTTAGTCGTGAAACGTACCACATTTGTAAACCGTATATTCGGTTGAAAATTTGATAGCGTAATCATTAAATACGACCATTAACGCATCGCGAATGTTTGATTAACGAATATGACATTTCGAAATTATCGAAGATAATATATATATATATATATTATTTTATGTTGAATTACTTCCCAACGTCTGTATTATCCGTAAATGACAAAAAAAAAAAAAAAGGAAAAGAAAAAGGCAGTACAATGATAATATAAAAAAGAATAAACTTCATTGTTAATACTCAATGGAAATATTATTTTTAAGTAGTAGATAAATTACTCGTCTTTTTCTTTTCATTCTTAATTATTATTAAAAAGTATCCAAAAGTAAAATATATACCGAGCATCCGTTCTTAACAAAACACGGAGTACTAAAGTCGAGCATTCGGTTGGTGACAGGCAAGGATTAAGCAAATGCACGCCAGCGAATCCTGCAAATCCCTGAACCGTTTGCCGCTGACGCGCAAACTGAAATCTCTACGTGCAATAGGAGGAGTGTGGGATACGAGCTTGTTGATCCACGTAATTGTTTCCGGAACGTGTATCAGCCGATCGAAAGCTCTGATATTCTTACTAATGGCTTCCCCCAACTGATTACATTCAATGTCGCCCGTCAGTCTAGAAAATTGGAATCTACCAACGTTCGACGGTATCACTTTATCTCTCTCTTTCTCTCTCTCTCTCTCTCTTTTTCTTTTTTTTTTTTTCTTTTTCAACAAGAGCGAATTAAAAGAAGCTCTTGGTAAATTTATCCAACTCCGAAGCTTTTCTCGTATCCCTTTGAGCTTTACACAAGATGGTAAAGGACAGATATATCTCGTTGGGTAATAAACTTCTGGAACAACGAACACGAATCACACAATTCCGCGTGACTACAAAGAATCCATCGTTATATGATCATTGGATATCAGAGAATGATACTCCACCCTAACGATCCCTCTCCTCTCATTGTGAGAATGAAACTTAAAAGAAGCTCTTTTGAGTGACATACCACTCTTTCTATCTTTCTTTCTTTCTTTCTTTCTTTCTTTATACAGCTGATCCTCTCGTGATCGTTCTCTATCGAGGAACTACGTGCTTTTAGTCTGGCCCCGTTCGATAATCAATGCAAATTTTTCTTCCCCTCGATTTTATCGCGTTGAAAAAGCTTCCCCACTCGATGTTCCATCTTCCTTTCACCGGCAATGCAAATAATGGAAATTTTTCAAAGTGCAGCTTGCCCACTGCAACCTATCCATCGAATCTGATCGGATCGGATCGGATCGAATCGAATCGAATCGAATCGTATCGAATCAAATCGAATCGAATTTTCGA
>OU426851.1:27828890-27908890 GCA_911387685.1 Dolichovespula media | reverse complement strand
ATAACGATGAATTGCTAAATGCATCGATTGGATACATACTCATGTTAGAAGATCACCTCGTATCTCCGTGAAGATCCTAATGGAGATTGTATGCGAGGAGGAAGTGGATGCCAAGTCGATATTATCGCTAGCTAAAGCATTAGGATCACGGTATTGGCGAAATGTAACATGTGATGTATATATGCACGTACATATATATATATATATATATATATATATATATATATATATATATATATATATATATATATATCATCGTGCTACGGAAGCTTCTCGATACATCGGAAATTCACTGATATGTATGTGTGTTTATGTCGACGACAGGGGTTGGGGGGAAGGAAAGAGGAGAACGAAGAATATATATTATATACATATATATATATATATATATATATATATATATATATATATATATAAATATATAAATATATACGCACGCTTTGCTTTTCACGTTGGTCACACACGAAAATGATAGCGATGAATAGGAGGAGACACGAAAAGGACGAATCCCATAACGATGTTCATGCATGAAATATATATTGAGTAGTAGGGTAAAATGGAATAAAAGATAAATTCGTACATTTGAAAAGAAATTGAACTCGCGATCGACTACCTTCATTCAAGATTCTTATTCTTCCCATTCATTTATAACGATCAATACGGATGGAATTGAATGGAGAGTAAGGGAGATTAATCAATGTTTCCTTACATACACTTACGAATCCTTTATACTTATGAGTACGTTTATCAATTGATACGAGAGATACCGCGTATCTCTATTCAAAGCTCGAGAGGTACATAATTTTTTCAAGATATACGTTATGTACGTACGTTTACCTGTAACGAAGAAAAAAAAACCCACATCGAGAAGTTATTATACATATATATTCGATCTATGTATGTACACACACACACACACACACACGTAGCTTGTACCCACAGAGAAGACATGTATAATTATCGCGATCATTCAATTTAAACCTCGATATTCTTTTTCATCTTCAAATCGAGGGGATAATGTTCGACGAAAAAAAAAAAAAAGAAAAAAAAGGATCCTATCGTTCATCCGAGAGAAAAAACGAGTCGAGTAGCCACGAGACATTCGAGAAAATTAATCGTTACTAGAACGCAAATCGAACGTAGTGTCGTTAATTGCTTTTATTTGAAACGAAATATTTGCTTTCGGTTTAGCAGAAACAAAATAAAAAAAAAAAAAAAAATAACAAATAAATCGAAATAACAATTTCATGCATTTATTCGGTAAACACGGAGTCCAACGAAATAAAGTTTAAACTCGCTGTATCGTATAATATATTATATTTCAGACATTATTTACCGCACGTCTTACTTTCTTTTCGTTTCTTTTCTTTCCTTTTCTTTTTTTCCTTTTTTTTTTTTTTTTTTTTTATTATATCTACACGTTTTCCATCCTAAAACCACACTCGGCTTTTTCCAGCGTAATTTCTTCATTCCGTCTTTCTACGTATCTTTTTCGTTGCACGTGAAACGAAGCATTGTATACGTCGAGGGGTTATTGTGGCAACGTGTTTTTCAGGTTTACATACATACGTTTAAAGAAATATGAGAAATCATAAAAAGATCGGGCTCAGTTTTATTTCCTTTTCTCGTATAAATATTCCCTACGAAGAGACTTTTAATTCATCTTAATTTCATTTATTTCTTTCTTTTGCTATTGTCGTCGTCGTCGTCGTCGTCGTTATTGTCAATAATCGCGCCGTTCTAAAATAATTGCAAATGTCACTTGAGTCGTATTGTTGTCACGTAAGCGAAGTAAAATCAACGTAGCAACGAAAGTACCAACCATTTTTTATTTGTCTATTTGTTTTTCTATTAAAGAACGCTTGGCCCGATGGTTATCGATAACGGCGTAATTAAAGTGTCAAGTGACGAGAGTTACGCGAAACTCCGGTACAACTTGTATTTTACTATACCTAGGGCACAAAATACAACACACACACACACACACACACACACACACACACACACACACACACACACACACACACACACACACACACACACACACACACACAGACAGACACAGACACAGACACAGACACATACACATACACGAACACACTTACCTATACCTAGTCTCACGATCAGGGTTTGTGCGAACGAAGAAAGGAGAGAACAAGAGCGTCGAAGGGTTAAACGAGCGGTGCTCGAGCTCACAATTACTTCACGTTACCCTCCTAATGATCGCCTGAAAGCGTTCATTCCAACGACTCATTATCAAGAGATCGTGCTTGCACTCGCCTTAACCTTCAAAACAAAAATTGTTTTGTACTTTCTCCTTCCCTCCTTCTCTCCTCCCTCCACCCCGATCCGAGTAAAGTTCCGGAAAGTGAAAGTATTCGTGCTATAAGTAGGAAACGTACGACGAAACACGTCAAGAATTTTCTTCTACGAATAAAGTCATATAACGTGGCACAGCCATTGCTCCTTTATCTTTTTTTTTTTTTTTTTTCTGTTTTTCTTCCTTCCTAACAAATTTGACAATATATCGATCATAAATCACGAGGAATATATTAACGATAAATTATGTAAAAATATCTTCAATTTTATGCAGATACATACGTACGTATTTACGTACGTACGAACAATTTTTAACGACTTTTTAATTTCCAAAAAGGAATGATTTGATCGAGGGAGCGATTCGAGAGCTTCCATCAAGATCGAACGAGGGAACTGGCTAATTTTAATGCAAATTACATAGTTAATTAAATATTAATGTATTCGGTAGAAAAACCACGTTCGACAGACTTAACGCGCAAAAGAAGAAATTCGTTTAATGAACGATGGCAATTACAATATCTTTTCTAAACGTTAACGACGAAAGAACCATCGACATTTTGCTCGTTCGTTCACGTCAATCTTCGTTGTTTGTGTTTTTTTCTTTTTTCATCCAACTTTTTATCTCTCTCTCTCTCTCTCTCTCTCTCTCTCTCTCTTTCTCTCTAAATCACGAGACTAGGGAGAGAGATTGACGTCGATCAAGACGTCTTGTTGTGGCGCCATCGGATGAGACGATTCTTGGCTGAAACGTAAAAGATAGATAGATAGAGGAGGGAGAGAGAGAGAGGGAGAGAGGGGGGGAGAGGGAGGGAGGGAGAGAGAGAGAGAGAAAGAAAAGAGCAGAGATATTCAGAGCGGATGTGAAGTTTTGCGGCGTGCATTTTAATGAACTCGCCACCCCCCATCTTGTTTTCCAGCGGCGTGAATTTCTTCGAGCGAGTCAGGAGGAGCTGGAGACGAGGAGGGTGGTCGTTGAAGGAGGAGAAAAAAAGAAGAAGGAGGAGGAGGAGGAGGAGGAGGAGGAGGAGGAGGAAGAGTAAGGATAGAAGAGGGTGGTGGCGGTTGTTACAAGGTTGGAAGAGAGAAGAGAGAGAGGGAGAGAGACGGTGGGGCGAACCGGAACCGGAAATGGCTGCGAGGTGGCTCCTACTGGCGCTCCTCGCCGCCCATGCCGCGGCTCTTCCTGATATCATTAGGATAGGTAAGTATCTTTCTAAGTTCCCTCGAGCTTTAAGGAAAAAGGATGCCTTCTCCATTCTTTGTATACCTCGCCCCGATAGTCATGAAAGTTCTCCCGGTCAAATTATAAAACGTGAACTTATCGATCACTGATTATCCTCTTATAAATTTTCTGAAAAGAGAGAGAGAGAGAGAGAGAGAGAGAGAGAGAGAGAGAGTAGGAAAGAGAATGAATTACATTCGTCGAGCTTGATCATTAATTTTCTAAATTCAATAACTACGAAGAAACATTTTGTAAGACGAAAACTAACGCTAATTGGATTATACTTATAAAATCTATGACTCAAAGGATAACGTCATTCATACTTATTTAACACGAGTAACTTTCGATTGTATCTGTGTTTATATATATATATATATATATATTTGTGAATGTCTGTTTGTAATAGTACTTTAACTATATCTTTTAAGTGAAAAAGGCAAGGATTTAATACTCTCGTCAGATTAAAAGTGTTTCTTTATACATCGTTCACGAACTTTTCTCGTAATCGTCTCGATTTTCTTTTACTCTGATCTCTCTCTCTCTCTCTCTCTCTCTCTCTCTCTCTCTCTCTCTATTTATCTCTATCTCTATCTCTCTCTGCCTCGTTTTACACATTGTTACATCGTCAAGTAGGGAAGGAGTATTTCGAACAAAGCCATAGTACTAGCAGGAGTTTCTCGATAATTTAACGGCGTGTAAAGGAAACAAGAACAAAAAAAAAAAGCTAAAAGGGAACCAAAACAAAAAAAAAATACATAAAAGTTCGAAAGAGCTTAATCGTCGTGACGAATTAATCGCACTAAATGAGACAACAAGAAAAAATTGTCAACTTTATCTCTCGGACATTAATTATCGTTAATCGAAAATATACCAGTTCGATACAAATTTCGATTTATTTGTTTTTTTTTTTTTTTATTTATTTTTTCAATATTCTACAGAAACAATTTGTTCGATCTTTCTCTGAAACACAAACACACACACACACACACACACACACACACACACACACACAACATTTGCATAATTTACCATATACGTTCGCGAATATGCTTAATGAATATATTTTCGTAATATAACATACAATTATCTTCCTACGTTCGTTCTCTATCGAAGCAAAATTCATTTATATCCTTTTTCGTTTTGTTATAACGATGAAGGAGGAAAACAATCGAGGTTAGCCGAGATCGAAGCGAAATGGAGCATCGTGAAAGTCGCGTTACGTTCTGCCTGGACGACCGCTCGACCGGCAGAAAATAATTCATTAAAAATCAATGAATATTCAAGGTTTATTAATTCGAGGGTTCCACTCGATAGAAGAAAGCGATTGCTGGTTTGCTTTTCGAAAACGACGAATCCAATTGAAAGGATCTTCGAATATAAAAAAAAAAAAAGAAATAAATAAACGAAAATATTAATAAAAGACAAATAGAAAAAAAGAAGAAGAAGAAGAAGAAGAAGAAAAACAAAAGCGAATTAACTTTGACATCGGGTCAACGTCGAAAATCATCGAAAGATCGATCTAATCGACTTTATTGATCTAATTCTATCAATCAACGCCATAAATTCATGTTTCTTCTATATACCACCAAAATATATAACATAACGTTGGCCAACCATATATGACATAATAAGCTTTACCGCGTTATAATAATTTGATATCATATTCAGACGGCAAACAAAAATTTATGTTATTAGAAGATTGAAACGAATTTCTTGTTCATTCTCGAAAACGATCAATCACTTTGGTCCGATCACATTGATCGTTGTTTCTTATCGTTCGTTAGACTTTCTAGTAAATTATGATGTCGCTGACCTAACGAGATTCAAGAGCGTCAACGTTAGTCCTCTACCGTCAGCTTGATTACTGCAATTTCGTTGCTATCTACCTCGATGGAAATTAATTAATTAATAGAACGAGAGAGATAGAGATAGATAGATAGATAGATAGATAGATAGAGAGACAGACAGAGAGAGAGAGAGAGAGAGAGAGAGAGAGAGAGAGAGAGAGACCAGGTAGATAGCTATCTATCGCGGGTATTCTATAAATCGTATGGGGTCGCGAGCTGGCACAGCTGCTCTCGCTCACAGTTACTTTATGACGTACACGAGATTAAAATCAATTTATGGCGTCGCTCGGCTCGAATCCACGAAATTTAACGTCGTGGCGTTGTCTCTTCCCTTCCCGACGTTGAAAGAGCACGTTGTCTTACCTCGTCATCGTCGAAATAATTTCGAGTTTACTCGGAAGTAAAAAGAAAACGCTTTGTAAGGAATTTTTACACTTAACTTCGCAAACTTTCTTGCTTTCCTTTCAATCGTTAGTCCTCGGCGATCATCTTTTACGTCCGAGAGAGAAATCCAAAGAAAGAGAGAGAGAGAGAGAGAGAGAGAGAGAGAGAGAGAGAGAGAGAGAGAGAAACTACTGAGTCCAATAGTAAAAATTTTAAAAACTAGGTCACCAATAGCATCGTTCTAGTGGACACTTAACGAATACTCGACTTCCATATCGAGCTGACTCTCCGATGATTCTGTAGTAGAAAGGTCAATAGATTTAGCAAACGTTCTCTTTCTCATTAACGTTTCACTACTTCGATATAATTCCGATTTTCCGAATTTCATGATTATATCATACGATCGTTAATTCGTTATATAATATACAAATCTCATAAATGCACAAAGTAATTGAAGAATTAATAAACCCTTGGTTGGGCGTGGGAGAAAAAAAAAAAAAAGATCAAAAGAGAAGGACAACGAAATTCGAAATATTACGAAGAGTCAAATATTGATAAAAAAAGAAAAGACGGATAATTTATCTTCCATCTTTTTTTTCCTTCTTTTTCTTTTTTTTTTTTTTTTTTAATAGACGAGAGAAAAATGACAAAACAGATGTCTAAAGGATAATAATAAATATGAGAGAGAGAGAGAGAGAGAGAGAGAGAGAACGTGAATAACGTAGTAGTAAATTTTACTCGCGGATGAATAACTCGTTGTTGGTTATGAAAAAAATAAAGAAAGTAGATATAAGACGAGGAAGATGGTACTACTCTGTATCCCTCGTCAAAAATATCAACCTTTAATATGGATGTATGATTTCCCAGGTGGGCTGTTTCATCCGTCCGACGACAAACAGGAAGTGGCCTTTCGTTACGCCGTAGAAAAAATCAACGCCAACAGGGACATCCTGCCCAAGTCTCGTCTCAGCGCCCAGATTGAACAGATAAAACCGCAAGACAGTTTTCACGCTTCCAAGAGAGGTAAGGTCTAATAACATAGGCATGCATACCGTTGAAAACTTCAAAGTTTAACTTTTCTTCCTCGAGGAAAGAACTTTTCTCTTAAGCAGCTGGTATGCGAACAAGAAACGTGCGCTAAGCGTTAAACACGTTCACGTTGAAAGACGTTAAATCGTTTTTAAGTCTCATTAAGAGTGTTCCAGTAATTATGAAAGTAATACGAATTAAAAATTCTAAACGGATTAAAAAAGGAGGAGGTGGAGGGGGGCGGAAAAACGGAAGGGAATAAGGAATTGAATTCCTCGTTCCGTTCATTTTTTTTGTTTGTTTGTTTGTTTTTTCATTCGTTTTTACGTACGTAATATGATTCGAATTTACACAAAAAAAAAACATATATATATATATATATATATATATATATATATATATATTTATTCCTAATGTTTTTTATAAGCAACTTTCTATAATCACCAGCTTATACGAAAATCATGTTAATTCTTAATAATTTGTTACGTTGTAGTTATAAATATATACAGATATATAAAAGTACATCTATACGTTTATTCCATCTCTTCTAAAGTTCGTCTCGTATAATACGAACTCGAATAGATACTCGCAAAAAAATTGCAATTACCTCCAATGGCTCGGACTTCAGTTAAAAAGTTCGACCCATTGCTTTGTATCAAAGCCGTTCGAATATCGAATTTCGTTTTTTTTTATAATTCATTACGATCGGCACGAAGTTATCGAAACGCATTGGATTTCAGAACGTGAAGGTATAAAAAAAAAAAAAAAAGAAAACATTCCTCGCTCAATTTCCCTCTCCGTCAAAAAAGATAAAAAAGAAAGAGAGAGATAGAGAAATAGAGAGATAGAGAGATAGAGAGAGAGATAGAGAGAGAGAGAGAGAGAGAAACCACACGAAAGATAACAACAATATCTCTTTCTCACAAAGTGATATTTTATAATCCTTTCTGAACAATTTCATAATCGGACCGAAACGAAGTTGGAGTACGTACGTATGTACGTACGTTATAGTTATAGTTATATGTACTGAAAGTTACGTTGGTCGATTATACACTTATTTTGCAAAATTGATTCGAGCAAAGCTTATAATGGGGAATATTTATTTTACGTTACTCTCGATAATTGCATAAGAGCTCTTTCTACGTCAAAATATTTCTGTGATGTAACGATTATTGTTTTTTATCTACCCATCTCTCTCTCTCTCCCTCTCTCTCTCTCTCTCTCTCTCTACCTCTATCTCCATTTCTTTCAATGTCACTACTCATACCTTTTGCAAAAGTATTTTCGAGTATACGCGGAGTTAACAACTATTTCGAAAGTTCGTGCCGTCGTTGCCAGGTTAGAAAACAAACTGCGTTAGGAATTCGTCGTTGCCATGGTGCATTCCGCTTCTTTGCTTTTATCAACGGAACATGGACTGGCTGATGCTCGTCGTAATGGCAAGTCGCGTCTCGTAGCTCCAGTAAGAAACTTTCTAACGTCCCTATTTCGTTAAGCTATCTCGCGTTTAGCAATTCTCGGCATTTGCTTGAAGTAGAAGCTTCCCCATTCCCCGAACTGATTAATTGATTAAACAAAAAGAATAAACTACCAATTTAAATATTTATATTTTTAATAGTCAAACACCAAGTTCCCTCTCTCTCTCTCTCTCTCTCTCTCTCTCTCTTTCTGTGTATATTACAAATTATACCCACGGCTAACGTCAGAAATAATAAACACGAAAGCATAAAACAGTTTACATTACTAAAAGTAATATTTATCTATTTATTTATTTATCTTGTTAAACTAAAAAAGAGAGAGAGAGAGAGAGAGGGAGAGGGAGAAGTAAATAACAATATATTTCTTATCTTTATTCCATGCTGTAAAACCCGAAGAAACCATCAAGATACGTACTCGAATATAGAGTTCGCAGTAGTAGTAAAACCGGCGCATTGGTCAGACATACCGAGACTACCTTTCTTTTGAATTTTACCTAGCCTTATTCGCGAAGGTCCTCACGGTTAGTGTTTTCTTTCTTATCGGTATGTAGCAGTCTATTGTCTAAAAAACGGTAAGTGCTATTGCGTTGTTTTTACGAGCTGGAAAAGAGAAAGAGAGAGAGAGAGAAAGAGTTAACATATACCTACTTCTTTATTCTCTTTTTCTCTCGATATCTTCGAACTCGGAGAAGCGTATAATACGCTTTTATGATTTCCGTTTGGCATAGTTTCAAAATTTCACGTATCATATTTGTTTGTCGTTCAATGTGTACGTAATACAGATGTGTGTGTTTGTGTGTGTGTGTGTGTGTATTTAGTGAGCTTTAATCCGCAGAAAATTCGCAGTTAACGTCCAAGATAATAATCGATCGAACGTACATAACTGTCACTTTCGGAGATAACTAATTGAAATAATAATTTTTCTTCGTGTGCTCTTACCTAATCAAAATATTTCTAAATCACGTTACGAGAGAGAGAGAGAGAGAGAGAGAGAGAGAGAGAGAGAGAGAGAGAGTCAATTTTTATGCTGTTCTTTTAATTCCTTTTTTTTTCTCCTTCTTCTTCTTCTTTCTTTCATATTCCACACTCCCACTAAATTTATCATTGATTTGGATTAATCCCAGAAATTCTTCGACGCGTCGTTGTCAATTAAATTTTTAATGCGCGATTAACGTTCATATTATCGCTGATGGTTAAATATTCTGTCAGTAAAACGTCACGTTGATATATGTCTTTCAATCCTTCTCCTTGACGTAGTAGTCATCGACAGCACTCTGTTCGTTTATTTTATCGGTTGCCTTCATTATCATTCACCGTTCGTAATATCTCCACGTTCGTTCTCCCTACAACGGCATTTATTATCATCAAATCGACCAATTTCGAATCTTCTCTCTCTCTCTCTCTCTCTCTCTCTCTCTCTCTCATTCTCTCTTTCTCGCTCTTTCTTTCTCATAACTTAAAGATTACCGCACACCTTAAACGTGGCCAGCTAACTTTAGTTACTTCAAACTACTACTTATTCTTATCATTTAACTTAAATTAAAATAAAGCTTTCTACAAAAGAAAGAAAATAAGAAAAGAAGAAGGAAAGGAGGAAAGATAAAAGGAAAGAATGAAAGAGAGAGAGAGAGAGAGAGAGAGAGAGAGAAAATCTAGGAAAAAAGTTAATCATGCTAATGTAGCTTTATGCGTTCATTACGGAACTAAGTTAAATAAAAGAAAAGTCCTTCCTTATTTTCTGCTGCAACTGCAATTCTCACGGATTGTTTGGTCCAGTCGGGTATGTGTTTATGCAAATTTGCAGTTTCTGAAAATTTCGGAAAACGGGTAGTATATAGTTCTCTCCTCTGCTACTATCAACTACTACTACCACCCCTTTCTTCCCCGTACCATCTCGCAACGTCCCCTTCAACGTCGTCGTTACGCTCGTTTCACTTTCGCCGGGCCAATTTACTAAAACCACAGGAAAGCGAAAAGTTTCAGGTAGGAGATAGTACAATACTAAGCGGATACTATGACCTGCTGCAACGATCCGCGTCAGAGATAAAAGCGGCCCTCCTAATTTTGTCGTAACTTTTAAAGCCTTTTCGGAATAGTTCCCGAAATTAGGGGGACAATACATATATATATATATATATATATATATGATAGACCTACTTTTTGAAGTTCTCGCAATTTTTTAAGAAAGAAGAAAAAAGGAGAGTTAATTATTAAGCCGAACGAAACCCATATTAATTTCTATAACAATATTTGAATAAGGAGATCCAATTTAATTACGAAGAAACGGATTAGAAGGAAGGAAGACATAAGAAGTCAATTATTTCATACCGTTCTGCTGCTCCATAATTACGGATATTCTTTGAATTTATGTATGAAATCTTTAGCGAGATTCAACAAGGAACAATCCTGGGAATATCGTTATGAATACTTGAAAATGTTGCGAATGTTCGTCTTAAATGGAAACATTTGAAATATCTTTACAATACGTTGCGAAGATGTATTAGATAATGATGAATTAACGAATAATTAGTTTCCATAGTACTTAATATTAATGTATTATTTTTGTTTTTTCTTCTTATAATTATTTCACCCGAGGTTTCTTTCTCGTTTTAACTATTATGCCCGTACATACGTTCGAACGTATTAATAAATAAATTTTTATCACAATGAATAACTTGGAATTGTTCGCGCATAGATCGCTCGTGGTTGTTCTCGAATAATTCGATTGGGTGAGACGACGATTCGCACGTAACCAAACTCTATACGGAAATTATTGACTTCGATTTAGGCTTTATAGCAATGTGCTCTTCTCGCGTTAAAACTCGTCGATTTGTGGGTAACGATTAAACACAATCCCACGAACGATTACACGTTCCCAACGGTTGGCACGAGCACGTCGTGCTCATTAATGAGCATGCAAACACACTGCGCTTACTGGCCTTTCAGCCTCGCAACTCACCAAGTAGACACGAACGTGTAACGTACTTTAAACGTAACGATTTGGTTTCATGAGGCTTTTCAATTAAGTATTCGTGCTTTTAGTGAGCTTTGGAACACGTTGTGTCGATGGACGGAATGAGCGAGTCTGAAAGAGCAAAGGAAGTGATGTAGGGGCGGGGAGAGAAAGGGGATGGGCATGGGGAGGGGTGGGGTGGGGTGGGGTGGGGAGTTTGAATCGCAAAGTTACATGATGACACTCGCCATGAATAATGTATGTGCTTTACGCTATGCTCAAGCGTTTTTTATTCTGTTGAACTCGGACAGGGATGAAAACTAGCGAAAAAGAAGGGAAAATGTATAAGTGGACCAAGCCTTCCTTCAAATGTTCCATAGAATTAACGAATAAAAAGAGATTTTATATATATAATACATACATACATATATATATATATATATATATATATATATATATATATATATCTTGTCTCAAATTTCTAAACATTCCTTTTCGGCATTAACTTAGAATCTAATAAAGAATATAATTTAATACGACTTACGAGTACGACACGTCATTAAAATTCAATGTTTTATTTTACGAGCTACCCTCCCGCCCCCATTCTTTTATTTTCGTTTATTACCTTTTTCTTCTTCCATTTTCTTCCATTAATTTAAAATTCAATAAACATGCAATTAATGTTATACCTTGTAATAACGTACTCGTAACTTGCGAGAGTACGTTAGTCGCAAATTTGTCGATAGTTTGCTGCGAGTCACTTATAATTTCACACGAGTATTCGTCGAGAAGTATTCAAGGAGTCGAGTATTACTACTCGAGATAATCGCGATGTGCGGTCTCCGACCTCATCCGGAGTAACAGTGCAAAAGGGTCGAATTCGAACTACTCCACCGCAACTCGATGTAACAATTTCGATTGGTTCCACACCTATACTATATATATATATATATATATATATATATATATATATATATATATATATATATATTCGTCATCGGGACACCTTAGTTAACTCAGACCTACGATTTGCCTACGTTGAATTTTCATGTAATTGCGTGATATTCGAAAGCGAAACTTTACGGACGAATTGTTAGGTCGTTAATTAATTATGGATTCCCTACCTTTTTCATTATATCTACATACAGATAGATATGTATATATCTAAAATTGTACGTATCACGTTTGATAAATCATGCTGTTTTTCTTTCCATTTTTATTTTCTTTTCGAAAGAATGCCCCTATAAAAATGTGCAAGCATAATAAACTCGGGAACAAATTTGTCAAACGATTCTGCTTTTCTAGCTCCGTCCTTCGTTATTCAAAAATAAAAAAATAAAAAAAAAGAAAAAAGGAAGAAATGAAAAAATAAAGTCTCATAACAGATTGCAAAAACGACAAACTGAGGAACACAAATTTGTCAAATGATTCTGCTTTTGAATTTGTCCCACGTTATCCTACAGATAGAGAAAACAAAAAAGATAGAAAGAAATGCTATAGTATGACGTACATAAAACATTTCACGAGTAATCCCTTTTAGAAAATGATAAACATACGTTCGGGTCTTTTCGCGAGGGCCGCCGCGGTCTCGCAATATCTCTGACTTGCAAATTTCTAGCTCGCTTTGCATACAACATCGCCACGTATTGTTAATGTAAACACAAACGGACACGAAATTTGTCACGCTCCCGATGTTATCGTTAACACACGTTGCGCGTATAATCGTAGATACCTTAGCGCTTAGTAAAATTCATAACGTGCGTAAATCGATCGAAAAGATAAGTAGCAAATTGTTGTAAATCGCCACGAGCTATCGCCGTGGAGGATTTTCATTCGTGATTTATAAAACTACAACGAACAGTTCGAGTAAAAAGAGAATATCGAATGAGGAATCTAGTTTCAGAACAATGCATTACGCGATTGAATTAAACTGTCAACTTTCCGAATTGCATTGTATCGAAATATCGATTTTATCTTACTTTTCACAAAACGATTTATCGAAGAACGAAAAAGATTTTCTTGAATTTACTAGTGAGAGAGAGAGAGAGAGAGAGAGAGAGAGAAAGAGCTTTCATCATTTTATTTTCCTTCGCAAAATATATACAACAACGATTATGCGAAACATGATTGTTCTGAACTAAAAACGAGCAACGTTAAACATAATAATACATCAAGAAAATCCTACGGATTGTTGTGATAGTACCCACTTACTTCTGGAGTTTACGAAGCTGAATAACCGTTAAGTTTACCTTTTCGTGAATCCTTCGCAGCTGCATTCATTTTTCCTACGGACGGATTTCACGCTGGAATAAATCGGATTGAGTTTCGCGAGGAAGTTGTATCCGTACGTCTCGTGCGTATCTCTACCTCGCTATATTATCGTGGAAGGAATAGTTATTATAAGGAAAAACGATTCTCGAACGGAGAAGAATGGGGAAGGAGAGGGGGGAGGGGGGGGGGAAAGGGTTGGAAAAGTTCGTAGTATCTCGCCTAGAGAACTTTACGAAGTCGTAGAAAAATGGAAACGCGAAAGAGGGTACAACGTTTACGTAGGTAGCTTGTTTTACTTGGCTCTGTAATCGATGATAGTCGAGAACGCAATTATACGAGAGAGAGAGAGAGAGAGAGAGAGAGAGAGAGAGAGAGAGGGAGGGAGGGGGGAGGGAGGGAGGGGGATCGAGTGAGAGACGAAGAAAGTAATTTGACAAAAGAGCCGCAAGTCCTAGTAGACGAGCTCGAAAGGAACTTCTTCGTTTACGTTAAGTTCCCTACGTTTTTCCAGTTTCCTCGACATTCTCCATAAGACTCTCGTTCGTTACCATTCTTTCATGAATTTTTCGTTTATTTTTATTTAGACTGTATGCGAACGCTAACTCTCCCTTCGCCAGGAACTACCAGAAAAATACTCGTATACATAAGAAATTAAAATAAATTTACGAGAAACAAGATACTTTCGTCCAAGTAAGGATCCTCTTTATTTCGTAAATCCACTTGAAATTCTCTTCCCTATGATTCCGCCAAGCGAGTAATACATTTGTTAGAAAATAAGTAAGATTGTATGGGAGAAAGGGAAAGAGAGAATTTTTGCCGTTATAAAATATACAAAATGTCTCTGTTGATACCGCGTTAGCAAAATATTTTTATGTTATCTACGAAAAAAGAACTTCTTTTTTTGTATCGAGGACGATTATTTTTATCCCCCCACCCCCCCTTCTTCTTCCCCTCCGCCCGAGACGACAAAATAATGCTTCTTCCGTGAATTAAGTCAAGTTAAAAGGGGGGAAAAAGAAATGAGAGAAAAAAAATTATTTGGACGAAGTTCGAACAATTTTCCTCAGAATATCGTCCTTACTCGATGTTTTCCCTATAAACGGAATGAAATGTTTCTCTCTCTCTCTCTCTCTCTCTCTCTCTCTCTGTCTCTCTCTTTCTTATTCTATTTCTCTTCGGGGAAGAAAATTTTCCAAGAGCAACAAACGACGACGCGATACCGTTTCGGACGCTTAAACCCAACGGGAGAAAACTTTCGAAGCGAACTTGGAGCAATGCGTTGTTCGTAAGCGAGCGTGGAAAACTTTATACCTGGTGCTTCAAATAAAAGACGATTGTCCGGTCCGAGTCAGTGACGAACTAATTGTGACGAACTCGCGCGAGTCGAGGAAGTTTAAACCAAGGAGAACGAATACGCGCGTTTCCTCCTACTCCCCTCCCACGGCCCCATCCACGTTTTGTTTGCAAAGTTATATTCACGTAGTTTTCTGAAAGAAGTTAAAAAACGGATGCAACGGAGTGTTAATAATTATAAACTTTTTTTCAGATGACGATGACAATGATAATACTCTTTCGTGGCGCGCGGTTAAACCGTTCGTGTTAATTAATTAATACTTTACTTGAAAATTGATTTATCTACGCAAGGCCGACGAAACTCTATACGTTATTTTTCTTCGTTGGTCTCCTCCTCTTTTTTTTTTTTTCTTTTTTTTTTTTAAATCAATTTCATCGTGCACATTTTATATATTTGCGAAAAGAAAAAAAAAAAAATATATATATATATATATATATATATATGCACATATATATATATATATATATATGACTCTTTAGGACGATTTAAAAATTCAATTAAACGGTATCCTTTATCGTAGTCGAAACAACCATGTTATTCGCGCGATTTGGAGAGAGATTTGGAAAAGACACAGGAACGAGAGAAGGCATTTAAGTCGTGGGGAATAATTGATCGTACCGGTCGAGGAAAGTGAAGGAAGTTTATCGCAAAGTAACGAGGGAATCGTTGCTCAAAGCCGATTACTCGCATCCGTTCTACGTTCTCTCCTTTAACCAGAGCAATGATCTAAGGTACTTCATCGAAGTACTTGCGGTCGTACAATGGTTAACGGTTGTATCGTGTTATATCGTACTCGGGAATTCCTTCGTATAGTTCCTTATCGTGTTCGTTTAGGGAATCATTTTGATATCGACATCCTCCTCCGTCATTTCAACGACCCCAAAAGCACATGGAACGACGAAAAGATTTAACTTTAAAGACGTTCCTCGATTTCATTCTTTTTTTTTTTTTTCTTCCCTCGTCTCATCGTTACATTCAACGTTAAAAAGATTTGTTTAATAACGTAAAAGATGATTTTCAATCTACTATCATATTTCCAATATTACAGATCAACGTATCGAAACCCATGTTTATCGTTCAAATTCACTCGAGCGAATGATTCGATAGAGTTAAAATACGCATGTGTGTTTGTGTTAAAGGTGATAGATAGATAAATAGATAAATAGAGAGAATGAGAGAGAGAGAGAGAGAGAAAGGTGAACTATTACTCTAGTCAGTGAAGTTCAAGATTAGAGAAATTCATTGAGTACTCTCGAAACTTTCGACACTCCACGTTGGTTCGTTTAAGATCGTCTCGGCTTCTAATCTTGAAGTCAAGAGAGAGAGAGAGAGAGAGAGAGAGAGAGAGGGAGAGAGAGAGGGAGAGAGAGACAGTGTTAGAGATAGAGAGAGAGAGAGAGAGAGAGAATTCGACCGGCGAATCGTATTCCGTCTATTTCAACGGAAGAATTTTGGCAATTTCTGGCGCGTTGGTAATCGCTCGATTCGCAGGAACGCCGAGGAAAGATAATCGATAGGTTGGAGAATGAGAATCCAAGGGATTTGCTCTCTCGAATCCCTACGATGACCGTAATTAACTGCTACTGCAATTCTGCCTCGTTAAATTTCAGGAGAATATGTACGTTCGTTGATTCGTATCTAGGAAGGACCACGTCTGTTGACTCTAAGTAAACTTCCAACTTTCAACGTGTTGAATCAGCTATCTTGTTTTCGAATTTCGCGCGTTACCTATGCCCTATGGGTATACAGTTTATAAGGTCGAATTTGTTAACGATCGAAGTTAATAAGAGAGAGAGAGAGAGAGAGAGAGAGAGAGAGTAGTATAGTGAAGATAAGAGGTCAAAGGACAAATACGCGTATCTGATCTTTCAATGTATGCTCCTCCGCGTATATGTGTATTTGTTGAAAATACTTATAAGTTGTAAGGAAATTAACATTTTCATTTTCTCTCGAGGGAGAGTGCGATAGGGATAGAGAGATAGAAAGAGAGAGAGAGAGAGAGAGGGGGGGGGGAATTATTTCACTCCACTTCTCTCACCTGAGGTTTCATCCACTCTGTCGACCCGTTTAAACATGTTATTTTGGTTACACCAACTAACAAACGTGACTCTCGACGGAAGTTAAGAACTTACCAAATAGTTCTGAATGTTCAACCTAAAAGGACATTTTGTAAATTAAATGGTGATAACGTTATAACTACAACGACCGAACGAAATAATTGCAACTACTACCCTAGCTTCATCTCTACTTTCATCTCATTTTTTTTTTTTCCATTTTATCCCTTTCAACTTAAATTGGCACGACAACAGTGCGAAATTCAAAACGTCACGAAATTTCATCGTACGATATACACTTTCAATCGACCCATTTATTTTCCACTCGTTAGACGCGTAATTTGAACTCTTTCGTGAACGTAACGGAGTACTAATCAACGCTGTCCTGTTCACGTTTTTGAGTTACGTATTCAATTATTCCATTTTATTAACGATAACTACCGGGGGGTTTGGGGAGAGTGTTATAGCTCGTTATTACTCGAAATAATTAACGTTTCCGCGAGATATACGCGCGTCGATGGAATTTTGTTCTACTTTCCTTTTTATTTTTCTTTTTCATTTTCAATTTCTTATTGATCGGAACCAGACCGTTCACGAGTTAAGTAGCAATAAGGTTTCTAATTCAATCAACGTTGATATCTAACTTGGTGGAACTTGTGACGTTGATAACTAAATTAGGGTCAAATGGGAATATCTAAAGGGATACCTACGGGTATATACCTACGATTTGTTTTAGCTACTTAATTATACCTATCACGTTTTCAAATTCTCCTAACAAAGATTTCCATCGACAATTACACTCGAAAACAAGAAGAGAGGGAGAGAGAGAGAGAGAGAGAGAGAGAGAGAGAGAGAGAGAGAGAGAGAGAGAGAGAGAGAGAGAGAGAGAGAAAGAGAAAGAGAGAGAGAAGCACGCAGCTGTGTTAGACACGTTTGACTCGACTTTTGGATAGTTTCTGTCACGAGGTGGTTTTAATCAAGGAACTACGGCTATTAGAAACTCGCTACTTTGACGATATCCACGTTGCCACGACAGAATGACTTACGTCACTTCTTTGATTCTCTCTCTCTCTCTCTCTCTCTCTCTCTCTCTCTCTCTATTTCTCTCCCTCTCTTTGTCTCTCTTACTCTGACCATTCGAAATTAATAAATTTTACATGAAGAACAACGCATTCTCGTCGATAATGAATGTAAAATGAGATCAATTGTCTAGTCTAAATTCAAAGAACCATGAATATGAACTCAACAATCTCTGGTAATTTCAAGAATTTCGATGAAACTGTGTTACGCGAAACCGATTGAAGTACCTACGGGTTACGCCATAGCTTTTAATTGAATTCAATTTCGGATTGAAAAGATAAAATGATCAAGTACTATTGAAATCAACGCTTCATACCTATCACGAACAACGAAACTTTCGGCATCGTCCACTTCGATGCGAGGCATTTAATTAGCATTTCGCGATTTTCGATCGTGTTCGGTACAATGTGCGGCCTTGTTCAACGGGACCGGCATATTTGCGCATCGTTTAGCCGCAATTTTACGTTAATCAAGAATCGAAAACGTCGAGAACACTCATCCACCTTTGAACGATGAACGGGTATCATTAATCGAGACGTCTCGTAAATAATATAACAAGTGTACTGGTACGTTTCAATCGATATTTCGAGATGGAACAATAAACAAAACAAAGGTTATATGACGTTGATAGAATTACGATATCACGACTGAGGCATCGAAATTTCAAAATAAAAGAGGAGATGAAAGTATGATTTAAAGCCTTTCGAACAATCGACCTCGAATCGAACACGGAAAATAAAAGGAGTGAAGTAATAAAAGTGGATGGTTATGATGGTCTCGGTATTACAGAAATTTCATCGTGATTCATTCCTTTCTTCTAATCAGTCCAATAGAGATTCGAAATCGTACGAACTCATTGGAAAATACCATTGGAGTACGATCGTACAAAACATAAAAACCTTTCATAGGAGAAATATAAAGGTAAAATGAAACAATGAGAAATATTTTACAATACGTTCTTATCTCAAAACGTTGAAGTGTACCGAAATATATCTGGAAAATCTTTTTAAACATTATCTATCGCAAATACATGTTTTTATCTTCGATTTAACGAAATTTTTGAGAAAGGAATAAGATAAAAAAAAAAAAGAGAGAGAGAGAGAGAGAGAAAAGCAAAGAAATTCCATCAAAAACGCATTCGTCGACGTCGCAAGGATAATTTTGTATGCATACCAAATGGAATTCCTTCCTGTTTCTATCCCGATCCTTCTTACGTTCCCTCTCCCCCTCGCTCCAACTTACTGGAATTTTCATCTCATTGAGGTCCGCGCTAATTTGTATACTCTCATTATTCGGACGCAAAACGTACCAGGAAGAAAAGCAATTACTTAGGTTTCTCTCGAATCGAAAAATAGCCATTAGTCTCCGAGACATTTCTTCGGATAAAAGAAGAATATAGTTCTTACTGGGCGAGTGAAGGTTCGCCCGAGCTTTCTAAAAAAAAAAAAGAAAAGAAAAAAAAAACGAAAAGAAAGAGAAAAGAAAAGCGAAGATACAACCACAAAAAAAGTTTCGTGTTCTGTTCAAGCTGTAAGAAATGAATAATAAATTGCAATTGTGGGAGGGAACCATCGAATGACGTAATATAAGAAGAGATGACGGAGAGACTGGAAGAAAATAAAGAAGAGGAGGAGGTGGTGGTGGAGGAGGAGGTGGTGGTGGAGGAGGAGGTGGTTAGACTGGTAGCGAAGAAGCGGTAGGCTAATCGGATTGTTAGGAACGAACTTTCTTCAAGTTTCGCAATAAGATTTCCGTCCCGGAGGTGCGGCCATCGAGAAAGTCGGCCGCGCGCGCGTGCGAGAGAGAGAGAGAGAGAGAGAGAGAGAGAGAGAGAGAGAGAGCTTGATTAATAAGTAACGGCCGTGACAAATGCCGATGTTGGGGGCTCGTCCTCCTTTATTCTCTTCGAACTAACCGCTAACTATTGATTTACTTCGTTATCTTCGATCTCGAACTTCTTCATTCGAACGCTTCGACCAACGTTCTTCTTTTTTCTCCTTTTCTTTAACCACCACCCTTCCCCACCTCATCCGGTTCCACTTCTTATCGTTAATACGAATTGAATAGCACTCGAAAATCCATCGACAAGTACGATGAGCGGACGAATAGACACTTCTAAAAGAAAAAAAATCTTTCCCCCGTAGAAAAATCACGATTCGAAATAAATCGAACGAGTTCCTCCTCCTTCTCTATCTCGTTTATCCAGGATCCGAGAACAATGGAGAGATCGTACGAAGCGTTGAACGCGTAGATAAATCAACGGAGATTTGCCAATGCGCAGTAAGAGGGAAAGAGAGAAAGATATATATATATATATATATATATATATATATATAGAGAGAGAGAGAGAGAGAGAGAGAGAAGAGAAAAGCAGAGATAGAACATTGGTGAAGGGAAGCATGCGTGCGGAAAGGGTCAGTAAACTTTTATAATCCGGGAGACTATTTGAAGACAAATGGGATAAATCTCCGGTTGGCCTTCTGGTTCTCTTTTCCGGCGACGACGACATACAAACACAGAACGCGACGAGCACTTTCGTTACACACGTTCGTACGGCGTTAATCCGCAATTTTCCGATGCAAATGTCGGTGGTTGGTAGCGTTGCAGTTGCAGTCGATAGCTACCTGCATGGTATGATTACCCTTTATGGTGAAGAGCAGGCAATGCATTTCCTAACCTTTCCGTATAAATCAATGCATGAAGAGTGAGAGAGAGAGAGAGAGAGAGAGAGAGAGAGAGAGAGAGAGAGGGTGGAGAGGGAGGGAGAAGAGGGAGGGAGGGTACGTATGTGTGAATTAGTGATCGAGTAAGTATGAGTATATGCCAGAAAATGAATATGTGTGTATGTGAATTAGTGATCGAGTGAGTGCGTTTGTGGGTGAGAGAAAGAGAGAAGATGAATGACTATCCCTATACGTGTTAGCGAGGGAGTGAATGAGTGTGTGTGTGCGTGAGAGAGAAAGAGAGAAAGAGAGAAAGAGAGAGAGAGAGAGAGAGAGAGAGAGAAAGAGAGAGAGACGGAAGATATTCGCGAATATTCGTGAAAATACGCGTCTCGCATGGCGGCTTTCTCATACAAAGGTGGGTAGTCGACCTATTTTACATTCAAACAGAGAGAGAGAGAGAGAGAGAGAGAAAGAGAGGGAGAGAGAGTTGTAGATACTCGTCTCCTTTCTACTGTCGTGACTGCTGCGGTTACGTTCGATAGAGATGTCTCTCCGTGAGAATTATCGAGGACAGGAATACGCGTTAAACAATGACACGCGCGTCATAAATAAAACCCTCAAAGCTATAGCTACAGAGAGATTATGCGAATATTTATCTGAAATCTACACGATGTAGAACGGATCCTATCAATCCGAGATTCTGTCATTGTTATAATGAATTTTCCGTGATTGAATACCTTCCAAAGTGTTTCATCTCGCTCGATTTGTCTCTTTTACATTGTTGTAGTTTTTATTCTACCGACAATATCGAACGCAATAGCTTCGTAACAATTTATTAAGTTTTCTATTGAAATAATATTGCACAAAGGTATTAACTTGTAAATAACGAATATATTTATGCGTGACTCGTATGAAAGACGAAAAGAAAAAAAAAAAAAAAAGAAAGATAAAGGAAAAGAAAAGAGAAAGAAAAGAGAACGCAGCCATTTGTTCAAATTCAATTTTCTATTAACAAAAGTTATCATTAAAAAGATATATTCATTATTTAACGTTAAAACGAATGAAATTTCGTTTTTTCATTATTATATTCTATCTCGGAGATTTCACGAAGGAAAATTATTTTTTCACGTTTGTATGGAAGTAACATTTTCATTTGATATTTCTTATTCTTTTCAAAAATTTTATCCATGGTAGCGCGTATTAACGAATAACGTGTCAACGTGTTTCTTTCTTCTCTCTCTCTCTCTTTTTTTTTTTTAATTCTCTCGACTATCTGTAAAAATCACGGTTATACGCACGACACACGAGCGATGTAACGATGTTAAACGTAACGTTTCGCGCATCGTCGACTATAACGAAATTCGTATTCTATGAGACTTTATTTCGGCCGTTAAAAATCCACCGACAAAAACCGTACGGAAAACTATCGTGAATGGGTTGCGGACGTATGTTTTGGAATGGGGTCTACGGGTTAGGGAGGCTATTAAAGAGAGAAGGAAAACGAAACGGTAACTCGAACCCTTCGCGAAGGGAAAAGGGACCTAAAGTTCTCCAACGGGCAAATGCTTTGACCCTGTTAATCTTTCGCGAGATTTCAACGCCTGAGAAATTTACATAGCCGCGGGATTTTTATCGTACTAAAGGCCATCCACCTTAGTCTCTCTTTCTCTCTCTCCCTCTCTCTCTCTCTCTCTCTCTCTCTCTCTCTCTCTTATTCGTGCTAAGCCTCAGAAACTGTCGGGTATCCTTGTCTTTTGTACAGCAGTGAAGAGGACGGTGTTAAAACCCCGGAGGTGGAGAACGGAGCATCGATTTTTCATTAAGCTTCAACTCTCAACCTCTTTCCACCCTCTCACCCTTCTCTAGTCGCTTCGCTTCTTCACCCTCCCCTTTTCGAAACGTCTCTGCTTTGCATATACGCTGCCTCCCTCGTTTTCCTTCCTCAAAGCCGCAGCATCGTGAATCCTTGTTCGCCTTCTGACTTTTTCTTTCTTGCTTTTTCTTTCTTTCTTTCTTTCTTTCTTTCTTTCTTCCTTCCTTTCTTACTTACTTTCTTCTTTTCTTTTCGGGATTGTAAATGCAACTTAAATTTAATTTTTCTAGGTCAATGCAATCGGAAGAAATCATTGACGATATTGCGTACCCCTCGTTTCGGCAACTTTAGCAATTCGGAGATCTTTGTAAAAAAAAAAAAATTGTAAATAATCGCTTTGTTTTTCAATTTTTTTTTTTTTTTTGTTACCTAAGATATCATAATTTTTTCTCGTTAAAAGAAACAAGAATACTTAACTTAACAACTATAACAATGAACGATATATCATGTCAAATTTATTATAATAATAACGAATACGATGAATTATTGTTGAAATTGATTACTACGTAGTTTTCGCGTTATTTGATTTAACAAAGATGATTTAACATTTATGGAGGATGTAAAAATATACAATTTGTTCGTTACGGAAATTACTTAAATATTGAGTTATGAGTAAAATAAATAACTCAGTTACGATTAAGTAGTCATGAAAAGACAGTATATAATATCAGTAGTTATCAATAAATAATTACTCGGCAGCACACAAATATTATATCGAACAAATTTATAAGCCAATGTATAATTATGACATATTTAATTAACTGTTTTGTCTAAAACTGCGAATAGTTATCATATATAGATTTATGTAAATACGATTGTTGATTTAAGGAACGAAAGGAAATAGAAAAAAAATCAACAAAACTTTTAGAATAATGCTCAAACTTTTAGATAGATGATTCTTCATCGGTCTTCTTTCCATACTTTCTTACTACTCGATTCGATCGAATATATTAACTTAGATAGTAACGATAGTTCATTCTTTCCTTTCTTTCACAAATCAATAAGTTCTGAAAAGTTTTCTCTCTTTATCTCTATCCATCTCTCTTTCCTTCCCATTCAATTTAATATCCAACCTACGGCTATGAGACCATCGAGATGTTGGAAAAATTAACAGACTCTAGGAAGAGCTCTCGAGGAAGAATGTAAAAAAAAAATATATATATATATATATATATATATATATGTATATATCCTATCTCTCATATGTACTATACAATAAACCATGAAAGTATTCGACTGGTATTTGAAATTGAAGAACTTTTTCTAACCCGAAATGCTTCGAATTTTGAAGTAGACACAGGAGAAATTAATATCTTACACGCGAAGTATGTCAAGAAGTCAGAGAAAAATAGTAAAGTATCTTGAAAACAAAAAAAAAAAAAAAAGAAAGAAAAGAAGAAAATGTAAAATAAGCTTCTGCGTGTTGTCTCGAGATATTTTCTTAATAATTATGATTAAAAGTAATAAACAGAAAGAGAGAGAGAGAGAGAGAGAGAGAGAGAGAGAGAGATTTTTGTTTCATATAAAAAGTGTTATGTCACTTTCATAATTAATAACTCGATTTTTAATTATTTTAATACGTACGTAGGTATATAAGATGTTCAATGTTATTTTTACGCGACCATTCCTTTAAACGCAAGCTCATTTTTCTTATGAAAACTTTCAACCTCTCATTTTGCACACTTACTAACTAACGATGTATTTAAATAGTGCATATATATATATATATATATATATATATATATATACACATATACACACGTAGAGGTATGTAATGTATGTCATCGTTACTACCGGTCAGACATACGAATTTTTACCGGTCGTCGATACGATACGATAGATTTACGAGCGTAATTTCAGCAGGAAAATTACTCGAGGCTTTTACGGCGATCAATATATCAGAACGAACGCGGCCGAAATGCCGGATAAAGTTTCTCCACGATTTTCTCCGCTTTCTCGAATGCACCGACCGTGTTCTTTCGATCGTACCGACATTCTGGCACTGTACTAACTTCCGTTCGGCATAGAATCCGACGATATCGTACCTCTAATGAGACGTTACGTACATTTTTTTGTATGTTCGTCGATCATCGACACGCGTCCATTCGTTACGATCGTACAAAGGAGATCCATTTTCTTTTCTCCTCTCGATACTTCACCTACGCCATTTCTAATCCTTCAATTTATAATCGCGATACTATTTTATTAATGAGAAGGAAAGAAAAAAAAAACGAAAACTCGCATCCCCCAAAATGTATAAATTATTGCGTATTGCTTCGTATTCGTTAACGAGAAGGACAAAAAAAAAGGGAAAAAAAATAAAATAAAATAGAAAAGCAAGCAGTGCATACGAATATCAAAAGTAATCCATCGACTGTGCCACGCCCTGTTGTCGTACTCCTACTCGTACTCTCTCTCTCTCTCTCTCTCTCTCTCTCTCTCTCTCTCTCTCTCTCACTGTTGCTTTCTTGCAACGTCGTCGAAATTGTATCGTCCTCGAGACACCTTGGGTACTGCGAAGTCTCGTAGATTTTCCTGGTGCATCGGCAAGGATGACGACGAAACCGGTAAATACATGGAATCGAAGCTTCGGCCAAGATACGGTGGTGTAAGCTATCTAAAGAAATGGCCAACTCCGTTTCCATTTTCTTTTTCTCTCCTCCCTCGCTCACAACTATACGGACGAGCTCATACCTTTTCTACTATTTTTATTCCCTGGACATAGCCACGTTTCTTTACGATAACCATGTGCATGAATATAAATTGGAAATCCTTCAGTGGACTTCGCCCAACCAGTTTCTTTTATAATTTCATCTTATTTTTTCTTCCTACTACTTTCATCTATTTCTCTGTTTTTTTTTTTTTTTTTTTTTTTTCTTTATTTCTTCGCCACTCTCTGTTCTTCATCTTTTCGATATTTTTCCTCCTTCCCTTTTCTATTTTGTTCTTTTTTACGTCGACTAACAGACGTTTTTTATGCGTCATTCAAATTCGTTTTCGAACGAAAATTTCTCGTGGTCTTTCTCTCCTCGTTTGCCTTTACAAAGGAGTCACGCGAACGCTTTAACCCCGGCAAAAGTTTAAATTAAATATCGATGTTCCACGTTTGCTTGCTCGAACCACTCCTCGTACCGTATGGCCCCGCTATGATGATGTGAAAGAGTGTTCGAAAGTCGCATTTATCATGAATGAAGACAGCTGGACGATTTAATTTATGTAAGTAGAGTGCTAGTGATTCCTTTGACAAATACTATTTCCGTGAGTTGAACTTTTCTTCGCGATATATCTCTATCCACGCGTAGATATTTCTGTTCACGATATGATCGTACGTACGTACCTATGTATGTATGTATATATGTATGTATGTATGCGATGAATATACGTACGAAATAAACCATTACAACGAAATAAATTCAGTTCGTATTCGTAAAAATATAATTAAATCGCAGAAAAAAAATTCGATCACTTCGATTCGAACGACCGTTGTTTTTCATAACAAAACAAAACAAAAATGCATTAAGAATTTAAAAATAATAAAAAAAAAAGCGGTAATAAAACATCCATTTTACATTCAAATGTATTACATCGTTAAATCTGTTAAATGACTTATGATTGAACTAGGATCGATCGAGTTCATCAATGATCGTTCGTAACTCACATTCGTTTAATTCGATAATAACACCGTAGCTCTATTGTGAGGATATTTTCCAATTTCCAATTATCCGATTATCGAATCTTCTGATTATCGATGTACTACACTAGGTGTAGAACCGAGTACATACAACGATTGAGCGTTCGAAATTGGGTTCATGGAAGAGCATACATTTCAGACGCTATACCTACAATAGATCAAAGGGAAATGCGTATTTGGGAAACTAATTAGTTGTATCTTCGTTTGTCAGGATCTCTCGCTTTGCTCCCCTCAATGCATCGATGATGAATTCGTTAATAGTAATTGACATCATTAAGTTTGATAAAATACGAAGAAAGTTTTAATCTAACGTTGGACGAATGAGAAGGAGTATCACTCGATTTTCTTTCGAATTTCTTATAAAACTAAAAAATATAATGAAACGTGCACGATAAAGATATAAAAATTGAATGTAATAATCAATTCCGGTTGCGATCTTATATTTACAAATATTCCATTATAGGATGCATCATTTTAATTGAAACATTTATACGTACATATAATACATACAAACATTCATACATATATACATGCATATATATATATATATATATATATATATATATATACATACATACATTCATACACTCATATCTTATTCGAATCCTAACGTACTGGGGGACATTCAACGATTCCAATATTACGAAGCATGCTTTCACGAAGAGATCAACGTGACCCCGAATAACGGAAACGTATCGAGGAATTCCAAGAGAAAAGAACGAACGAACGAACGAACGAACGAACGAACGAACGAAGGGAAAGAAAAAGGACGGTTAAGGCATTCCTATCGTCCAAGATAATTCGTTTCACGACTATTTCTTCCGCGGGTGAAATACTTTGCTTGCTTGCTTGCTTGCTTGCTTGCTTGCTTGCTTGCTAGGAAATACCGACTATTTGTATTCCGTTATAACAGCATTTTATACGAATCTCGTAGAAAAAAGAAAAACCTTATAATACCTACAATCCGAATTTACAAAAAGCAAGAAATACTGCACGTAATCTCATCTCGTATCCGTAATTCTTCTAGTTTCCTTTTTTTTTTCTTCTTCATCTCCCACGTATTTTGTTCAACCTTTCATCCCTTCTCTCTCTCTCTCTCTCTCTCCAATTACAAAAATATCTCTCTGCACGTATCTCAAACGATTTCCAATAATCGCAAGACTTTTATCTAATTTAACGAACGACTTTAATCAATTGACGATATCGTGGAATTAATGCAGTTAATAGCGTAGAAATAAAAAAAAAAAAAAATTGAGGAAAACGATGATATTTTTACGATATTATCGATAGATCGTTACTCCGATCGTTCTGCCTATGTGAAAGGCAAACAAAAAAAGAAAACATATCAATGAGATTATTTTCTATTTATAAAACGATATGAGATTAAAAAGGAGAAAGAAAAACGCTGACGTAATTCGATTCACGTGGATGCTTGTAAACGTTATCATTCAATCTTTAAATTATTACAGTTATTATTATTATTATATTTTTAATCTTTATTTTATTTTCATTGTCATCATCATCATCATCATCATTATTATTATTATTATTATTATTATTATTATTATTATTATTATTATTATTATTATTATTATTATTATTATTATCTGTACATCAAGCGATTGGATTATAAATCGAATTTTGCGGGACAATTGGTGAGTAAGAGGATGACGATAGATCGAGCGTGCGCTAGATATATTCTTGATGTCTGAAGGGGAACAAAAGTATTGACTTTGATTGACGACATTTCGAGGGACAGCGGCAGTCCGTCGTTTTGAGCGACGAGCACATTTGCGATCATCCAATTGATCGTGACTCAAACTTTTGTTAAACGGGAGATATTCAAGTACGGGGAATATTTTAATTCGTCGATTTAACCCCGTCGACACGTAACTAATTACAAGAGCAATTAATATTACTAAAGCGAAGATTATTCTCTAAAGAGGATTAACGTTTCGTTCAAGTTACTCGTAGAGCTTCGTTTAAAACGTACCTAATAAATGGATAACTAATTAATTAGAATAAATCTTGAAAGAACTTGAAATGGAGTTTATATTTCGTTGCTTTTCATTTAATTTCCGTTTATTAGCAATATCGAGAGAGAGAGAGAGAGAGAGAGAGAGAGAGACAAAGAATTCTTTAGTCGTTAGGAAATGTTAGTATTCGAAGCCAACGGATAGATCTACTTTAAGCTCAGAATTCGAAACACTATCTAAGCCGACGGTAAGACGACGACAAGACTGTTGAGATTATCAGAATTTAGCTTACATAGAGGACTAATTTCTAACGTACTATAGATTAGACAGAGAGAGAGAGAGAGCGAGGGAGAGAGTGTAAGAGTATATAAATAAACCATGCACTATACTATCATCGTAAATTTTCTCCTCGCAGAAGACTCAATTATTAAACTGCTTTGACGTTACTGTTCCGTGAAAAGTGAAGTACGTCTTACGCAGCGTTAAACCGTACAAACGAGTGAAAGTGAGAATAAAACGAAAGTTAGAAGACGCTGGCAAATGATGAAGAGATAAAACATAGATATGGAATATTTACGAAGGTATGAGAATTTACGATTATTACACGTCGTTGAGATTAAGAGCTATAATCAAATCTTTCTCCGAACATTATATATCTCTCTCATGAAACAACCCTACAAATGAATGAATTATCTCTAACGAAACGTTTCGCACGATGTTTATGCTGATTAATCGGCTGATTCGTAGTATATCTGAAACAAAAACAAAAAAAAAACCAAAAGAAAAGAAAAGAAAATAAGCTTAAATATGAAATATCGATTACGTTGCATTACATTATTTACTCTGCAACGTTCTTTGTCGCACAGAAAGCTTTCGATCTTTCACGCTCGTTCGTTCGTTGTCGTATTAAAAGAAAAAAAAAAAAAAAAATATCTCGAATCGCTTTCGATCGACACGAAGCTTAAGTAAGGAAACGATCGAAAATTTTGTAAAACTAATGACGTGAGGTGTCCAAATAGCATATACTTTTTCTCGCGATATTTACGCAGGAATGATATAGACCATGTTCGATAAAGAGGGAGGTGAAGGGTGGATATTAACCCGTCGTACAAGCGTTGGTCCGTGCAGCTACTAACCCACTTTGCTTAGCTCGTATCTATAGACTCGCGCTTAATTACAACGCGAGGTAACGAGTATGTAGGTCGGTTGGCTCCGACACTACGAAATCGTCGATAGCAGTCGATGAACTCTAGCGACTCTGGTGGCACCGGTAACAACAGCAGCTGCAGCTATAGCAGCACCAGCACCAGCACCAGCACCAGCAACAACATCTCATCGCGTTTCTACCTTCAAAGTGGCTTTTACGAGGCTGAGAGTCGACTTTGTCGGCGAGTTCCGCACGATTAACGAACCTCTAGCGTACGATGAAAATCTTTATAAAGATTATTGTAAATAAAAAATCGCTGTGCTATCGTTTCATAGATCAAAAGATATCAGAGACCGTAAGTTCCACTTTTTTTTTCAGTTTGGTTGAATTTTTTTCTGAAGATATCATAGACAACTAATTATTACTCGTGTGAAAAATATAAATATAGCTGTTCACGCTTGATCCAATTGGTACGTACCTGAAACACAAAAACGATAGATTAGTTATGTAACAAATTTAAACAATAGATAAAAATATGTCGCGCTAACTGAATAAACCTGTCAATGTTTCGTCCAACGATGTTCATCTGAAACAATACAAAAATATATTAATTATGCGATAATTCAAGTGAATAAATAAACAGAAATGTAAAAGTGCGCGTACATTGTAGGTGATCAAAGATGCATTTATATGTTTCCTACTTAATCCTACTGTTTCCTGTTTATCGTATCAAAAAATGAATTTTCGAATAAAAAGTTAACTAGTCTTAAGCATTACTCCATCAATAACAAATAGAAATGCAAAAATCTAAACGTAATTAACACTATATATTTACGAAAATAAGTAAAGTGATTGAAAAGAAAAATATTGGATGTGTAAAAAAAGATACGAATATTCTAACGCATTAAAAAATTTTAATCGAATATGAACTACTTTTAAAAACTACTTTTAAAAATATAATTAGTCATGATTCTACGTGTGATATATCCGAAATAAATAATTGTGCATCTCTTAGATGATCATAGCACGTGTTTTATTGTGCCAACGAGATGGAATGATGTGGTCCATCATCTCCAATTTATAACAATTACTATTGACGAGCAATATGACAACGTGGCAAATAATAAATATATTATAAAACAAAATCACGATTCATTTTCGACAAGATCAAACATGAATGATTTTTCTCGAAATGACTCGTAATCGATAGTTGCCCTCTTGAGCCACAGTTTGTGGGGGCCTCTTCGGCATATAGCCTCTTCTTTGCTTCGTGCCCTAACCACTGCATTAAAGGCATTCCCTAAGTGCAACGCAAAAAAAAAATTAAAAATGATGTTATTATATATTATGAACTATCCTAGCCTGTGGACGATCAATGGACCAAAAAAATCTATCAATCGTGCGCATCTACTACACAGGCACATTTACTCGAATGCCTCAGCAGATATTCGATCTAATTGACGAACCTATTACTAACACTTCGCATTAGAAAAATGAGATATTCTCGAACAAGATTAAAAAATCTATGATACATCTTATAATCTCACTTTTCTACTTGACCACTTTTACTTGGTGCCTTTGGTCTTTTTATATGATAAATGACATATTCTTTATGTATATTGTGCAAAGTGTTAATATACTTAATATACTAAGTATCCAACACGTTCAAAAATCTTTGCCAATTCGAAGGGAAGAAATTTCTTAACGAACACAAACATTTTTAAACTGTTAGTTACTGATATATCTATGAATACAGAGCATCAGCAAAATATGCAATCAAAAAAGAAATAAACTTGGCTAATAATTCTAAAAATTTGCTGAAACTTTGTATAATATCCGGAGATGATACATTCCACTCGTGAGTGGAAATTACATCCTGCGTCTTACCCGGCCCTACCTGCTTAAAATTAAATACTCATTCACACAGAAAAGTATGCTACCTGCCTACCTAAACCTATATTTAAAAATACCAAAACATTCGTTACAACACATTCGCTCCACGATTCTCTCACATTCCGCCAGGGTGCAAAGAGCCTAAACTAGAGAGTATGCCCCGGGGCATCTCCGACACCCTAGCTCAAACGCGTATAATTTTTAACTAATAAAGGGTACATACCAATTTGCTGAAATCGACTGTTAAGTTTAGTGACCATTGCGTAAGGCTCTTCTTTCAATATAAATACTAGTACGTACTAGTATATGAACATAGTAGTAACATAAGAGTATTATTTTACGCATTATCATATAATTAATTTAATATTCGAAACGGTTCAATTTCATTACGTAAGGTACTACTTTTAATATGAACATTGGTAGATATTAGTATATAAGAGATTAAAAATTTCGCGTAACGATGTACAATTCACTACCTAACACGCACATACAAGCGTAAAGTACATCGTGCACAATCACTAACGCAATAACAGTCGCCAATAAGGGGGAACTTAAAACTAAAACCGTTCTAACTGTTTCTCACCCATGCGAGTAACACCTGGGTACACGTATAAATGAGAACGCAGAAAGAACGGGTGGAGAAACGGGAATTAGTATATTAACTGCTGAAAATCCTGAGCTAAAAATGATTAATTTACAATCTAGATCTACGGGCTATGAATCTACAAGTCTCTTTGTTCTTTATTAATTACTCTACTCGACTTTTTTCTTTAAAAAGCAATGACTCTATCGAGACTTTTCTTTTATCAACAAAATTAATTGAATATTTAATTAATTTTTCATTGGAAAATAATTAAAAAACCTCGGACGATTCCTTTTAGCAAGTGGCTATACTAATTAAAGAAAAAGATCATGACCTGCCACTTGATTTCCAGAATCTATCCGTCGCGTTTGTCTTCTTGCTCATTTATTAGTCATCGTAATCGATATATCGAAGCAAATCGTGATAAAAAGAAATAGATTAAGTACGAAACAATGCTTGTAATGTAAACATCACATGCTTTTTTTAACGAAATCGGGTAAATGAATGCCCGATTTCACCACTAATAGCACGAACAAACGCGAACAAAAGAAATGCTGATTAATTGCGCTGTTAATTAAACGACTCGAACCGATTAAACAAGAAGACCCTATCCTAAGCTAATAAAAATAAGCATATACAATAGATAAACAACCAAGAACATATGCAATTAAAAATGTACCACTCGCGAGTAATTCCAAAAGTGGAATTACTCACGGTCATGCTCGTCTAAATAATTCATTGAAAATAATTACAACCAGTAACTCGTGCCGATTCGGACCTTTCATCCTCGGCATGATGAGTACCGGAGGGACTTAAAAAATGACTTACCACTTAGGAAGTTCTGCGATGGCTCCAAAACACTCGTCCGCGATGTAAGTCGAAATTGAGGGAGGTTGATCTGCGATAAGTCGAGAATGAGATAAATAGGCACCGACGTAGGTTGAAACTCTTGTAACTCAAGACCATCTTCTATGCCGAAATATTTTTGAGAACTGAAGACTTTCCTTTTATAGTGTACGAACGCACGACTGTTTTTGTGGCGTTCTCGGCCGAAGAAATTCCTGAAAATTCATAGCCCGTTTGTTATTATATGCTGGGTTTAATAGATCTCTCTTTCTTTCTCTCTTTATTACGGCTTTCTTTACGTCCTTACAAAGAAATAGACTTACTTGCATGAGTTATACGATACAAATTATTTCCATTATATATATTTTCGTGCGTATATTCGAGTCGTAAAATTCGTGGAAATATAAAAGTGGTAGATAGTTTGATTGTTGTGTGTGTGTGGTTAGATGAATTGTGTATGTGTGTGTGTGCGGGCGTGTGCATTAAGGTTCTATATGTATGTATATGGTACGTGCCAGGATATGAAAATCGAATACGAAATACAATCGATGACGGCTAATTTATGAAAAATTATTAATTAGAGCATCATTGAGAAGCGAGAGTACTGATATTGTGAATATAAGAGTAGAAAATTGGAAAAAAAGAATATGACGCAACAAGATCGTGAAGACGCAAATAAGCCGCTTTTATTTTCGCGAATATCTTTTAATTCCGGCTGTGTCCCGACTTGCGAACGCGGCCTTATGTAAATCGCGTGATCGGCAATCGATTGATATATTGGAAGAAGCTTTAATTTAGAAAAAATATGCTAATTACCTTTAATTAAAAGACGACGACACTTTTCTGCAACCTGTCGGAACACGCAAATACAAAATGGCGATGATTCTATCGGCAAGATTTCTGGGTACGATCTCCGCGCATGCGCATGAAGTCACCACCTCGTAATGGCCCACCTAGAAATTCGGAATTTTTCGATCCATTATTGAAAAATATCGAAATGTTAAAAATACGATATAGGGACATGAAAATAATCAAAACGTGTCATTTTTTATTCGAAACTAAGAAAATAAACGTCGAAAGTGGCCTACGTGTAAAAGTAAAACCTAAAACGAGCGAGAAATGCGAGAACGCAATTCATCGTGAACGAGGCGTCATTCTTTTTCATCGCGAATATTTTTTAAACGTGATAATTCCTGATCCTGCTAACGATACACCGTGTAAATCGCGAGTTGGACAATCGATTGGTATACAGGATGAAGATGAACGTAAGTAAAACACTTTTAATTACCTGTAATTAAGAGGACGACGTATATCTCGTGTCAATTTGGTATCATCCACACAACGGCAACGTAGCTAATTGGATCAACCAATGGCAAGTCACTATTGTCGTATAGAGGACCTCCTGACCAATAGCGTTTCTCGTAATATATCATAATATAATTAATCAAATATATTTAAATTATAAATTCTTTAATATAAAAACTTTATAAATATAATATATGATATCATATAACAATAGAATAAATAACTATTTAATTTAAATAACTAAATTTTTCATCTCCTGACCCATAGCATGTCTCGTAATACAATTCATCATATATATTTGAATTATCGTTCTTCAATATGAAAACTTTATAAATACGATGTAAGAGAGTATTCACACACATTCTATTGGTTTTGTAACTTGAAAAATAATGAGAGAATAAGTTTGACATAGAATTCGACATTAATTGACTCAACAGGTTACCATCCCGAGCACGTAGCCGATTCGCGTTTCAAAATTGCAGAAAGAAAAATTCATAAAGAAAAGGAAAGGACCTACGGGAACAATATGAAAAGAGAATATTTCGAAGTTGTTTTATCGAGATACGAAAGATCCGTGATTCTGATACTAATTATAACCATAATTTAATAATAAATATGTAGTTCGTACGATAGTTATTTTCGATTACTTCAATCTATATCTGACAATCGTCATTGTTTGGTATCTCAGCGAGTCAGCCAAGTGGCTTAACGATAGATTACTTCGAGCTTATACTAAACCATAATTTAATGCTCACTAAAGCGAGTTAGCATTGAATCGATCGTTTCGAACATCGTTCATTGACTTTTCGCACGTTGAGCTCGGCATCGTGTTCTATTTCGCTTGAAATATATTCATCCGACCCAAATTCGTTTCCATCGTCATAATTTCCCGCGAGAGATGATAAACGTTTAGAGCGTAACCAGGCTATTATCCATATCCAAAGATTATATATATATATATATATATATATATATATATATATATCGACTGGATAAACGAACAAGTAAATATTCATAGCTCGATCCTGGCCAGATCGACCGGAAGAGAACGGTTATTGGAAACTTTGAGAAATTCTAGATATTCTGAACTATAATACTTTATATATCGTTTCGAAGTAAATTCCCACGAGGAAATTATTTCTTAAGTTCTTTCATATATATATATATATATATAAAATTTACAGTAAGTGTTAGAGATTATGGGTTGAGATTATAATAATAAATTATTTGAAATGACACGGGACATATATATATATATATATATATATATATATATATATATATATATATATATATATAATAACAATATTACAAATATATAATTCGATATATAACAATTAATTTCTTAGAAATATAACAATCGAAAGATTTTCCATCGGACGCGAATATAAATATTATTTCACGAATAATAGTTCAAGTTAAAAAAAAAAGTAAGATGTTTAAAAGAGAAAAGGATTAGACGGACGAACGATCGTACGTAGGAATAAAACATCGAATAAGATGAAAATACATGGAATTCACGTATATCAAACATTCCGGGTATAAACTCCGAAGAAATTTAAACTTCGGACTGTGTCTCTCTTCCTGGTATAATTTCGAATTAGCTTCACGTACAACGCGAGAACGTAAGTTTTATCGTTACGGTCTTGAGGTCCAACGGGAAAGTCAGAGCTTATCTCGGATGTAAAGGGCAAGCTCGCGTTTTAAAACCGTGAAGAAGAAGATACTCGAGAGACCAAAGAGAAAAGTTCTCTCACGTAGAACATTCTGGTCGACCGGATGTCCGTATTCGCGTGACTGGATGCATCAATCGATAGATCGATTCTCATTCTCTTTCACGATGTTTCCATCTTCCTTGCTGATTGATAGATAGATCGAAAGGAATTACAATTGATTTCGATTGACTCACGACCAACCATTAAACTTTGACCTATCGTGGACAGATATATATAACACGATTTCTGTCCTTGAGGGATCTGCAACGAATTAAAACGGTAGAAACGTAGAAATAAACCCTTGCTGACAACTTTCTGACAATGCATCTGTCTACAAACCCGAAGTAGTTATATCACGATATAATCGATAAATTACAATATAATACAAAGGGAATGCGATCGGATCACAGATAAGCTCTCATCTCACGACAAACAAAGAGTTCGTCCAATGTAAACTTCAGCGAATCGATGAAAGCTTTTACATTACGTGGGCATCGATACTACCCTTTGACGTAAGCTTTGTTCTCACTTTTTCATTTCGAAAGCTATTTATATATATATATATTTCTACATACATATAACTGAACTTACGAAAAAGAAATCGTGAAAAGCTAATGCAGAAATGACGTCACTGATAAAAAGAGAAGGAGAGACAAAGAATACGTTCGCAAGTTCTCGTCTCGGATCTCGAAACGATCGAAAGCTTGTTTCGTGACAAAAGGTGTTTGTACGTGGCATCCAGCTACCACCTACCACTACCATTTCTGCCGATGCCGGTGTTACTCAAGAGAAGGTTCCTAGTGTCGATTGATCTCTCGATGCTAAGAGAGGAACCAGCGAGCTTTATAACCAACAACAGCCCTTGGCAATATCGAAATACGAAAGCAATGGGAACGACTTATCGATGTCGCTTTCTTTCCTTCCAACATCGAAATGGATTTCCTTCGTACCTTTTTAGTTATTCGCCAAAGGTAAACGCTCGATATATTTTGTGAAATAATTCTACGACGTATTGATTTTCAACGATTTAAAAAGTTTTCAATCGTTTGACGAAAACAATTTCTTCGCAAAATTATTTCCATAACCTCTCGTCGTTCGTACGATCGAGCTTTCGACAAAAATAACTATTATTATTAATCCTTAACTCGAACTAACAACGATTTAAATAAACAATTTAATCGTCTATTATATATTTCGATCGCAATAATACGTCGTTAATGGTTCATAAAGAAAAAAAAAAAAAAGAAGAGAAAAAAATACCCTTAACGTAATTGCTCGAGTAATATTAAAATCGAAATGAATGGAAGATCATGCAAATTTATTGCAAATCCTTTAATGGATAACGAGCGAAAGGCAACATCCAAGAGCATAAATTTTTACCTTGTAATCTTTAATTAGCATACTTGGTTAGGTGCAATAAAACGTTCGTGTAAGCTAACGGTAAATGTAACGTAAACGATGTACATAAATAACGTAAAACGAGTGAACGTAATATTCATAAGCACTTTGTTACTTTCTGAGGCTGATCGGAAACCTAACGCCATTGGACAAGCGATTACTCGTATAACTTAAGAGGATATGGAAAGCGCGTACGTTCGATCGAGTACTCATTCAAATAGACCAAACCTTTCAACGTATGCAAATATACGCGGAATGATAGACTCACAATATTTGCATAGCTCACGAAGATTCAGCATTCGACGAAACGTTCTTCGATTGACCGCCCTTTCCGAAACATAGGCTGCGTTTTCAATATATAATTCCTTTGTTTTTTACTTTTGTTCCTTATTTTTCTTTCGCATTTCTTTTTCCTTTTCTTTAGACATTCGCTTTCGTTCTATTTTTTTTTCCCCTTAGAAAATTCAAAATTGTGTAATAGCGATGAGAAATGCGTTTCCTTTCCCTTCTTTCTTTCCCTTTGTTCGGCGCTAAAAAGATTAGTGACATTTCCAACGGCATTTACGTAACATTAATTTTTTCCTGTTTCGCTTTAATCTTTTGGGCAAATATTATGTTTACGCTTTATGTTCCACGTCGTTTTTTGAACTCGAGCTATCGAACGTATTAAAAAACTAATCCATCGTTTTCATCTTGTCCCGCAATTCCAAAATTCAACGCATGAAACATTCAACGATCGACGGTAAATCGGCGCTTCCTCTCGCGATTATCAAAAAACGCCTCGGGTGCTCGATATCCTGAAAATAAAAACACCATTCGCTTCTCTCTACATCCCCTCCACCTCGCTATCTCTCTCTCTCTCTCTCTCTCTCTCTCTATATATATATATATATATATATATATATATATATATATATATATATATATATTTATCTATCTATCTCTCTCTTTCTCTCTGGTGTTCCATTTCGCGATACACGTCGCTTCGGATTTCCTATCTCGAGCGGCGAGTTAATGCGCGTAAAACGTTTTCTCTCGATGACAGATTTTCATATCGTCGACCAGTCTCCAGTTCAACATCGTTCAGAAACACAAGTTCCTTTTTTTTTTTTTTTTTCGTTATTTCTTCGTAACGTTTATAATAATACGTTTGATTTAAAACTTCGTAAAGTCACGAATCATCGAGTTACTTCGAAATCGTGTTATCAAGAATCGTTCGGAAAAGTGGTCACGCAGGCAACTAGAAATAATGACAATATTCTATATATTCTACAGCGTTAGATGGACCTTCGTAAATATTTCAAATAAACAATACTTAAATCGTTCATCAACATCGATCGTTTCTTTGAGTACCATTAATCAAGTCGTATATTTATATCAACGTAGATCCCATACAAAGATATTTTCTATCAATGGCGAAGTCGGTCATATAGAAACAAAAAATAAAGTGTAATACACAAATGATGATCGTTATAATGACTACTGAAACGGTATTAAACATTAATCCAAACTAATTTATGCGTTAGGCTTGAACTGTCAATTAATTTTATGTTAGTTGCAACGATGACATAATTATCGAGAATGGAGTTGTAGTAATTAAACGAAGATGTATGCGTTCGGGTGATAGGCCAAAATTTAATTTCAACTGTATAACTCCGAGCTCGTATTGGAATATCGTTAACGAGCGGCTCAGCATGATTTATATTAAAGGCCTTAACGCAAACGGGAAATCGTTGATGTTTTGAGAAAATTTCTTTAAGAGTTCGACGATATTCCTTGAACGTTACTCGTCTCATTTTTTCTTTCATTCTTTCTTCCTTCCTTCTTTCTTTCTTTCTTTCTTTCTTTCTCTTTTTCGTTCGACGAGCACGCTGGGACTATCGAATGTATAAAGTTTCTCCGTGGCATAACCCGTGTAACGCTACGGAACGTTACGAGCGCGCGGAATACGAAATTCACGGAAACGAGAAAGTTTGAAATGCAACGTGGCGCCCAGTTACGCGAGTCTCTCTCTTTCTCTATCCCTCTCTCACCCTTTCTCACCCTCTCTCAATCTTTCTCTCTCTCTCTCTCTTTTCTCTCTTTCTCTCTCTCTCTCTCTCTTTCTCTCTCTCTCTCTCTCTCTCTCTCTCTCTCTCTCTCTCTCTCTCGAAAAACTCGAATAAAACGCTAGAGATGCGCGTAATGCGAATGGCCAACGCGTGTAACATCAAATTTACGTGTATTGGTTACGTGTACGGTCAAAATTATTTATTATTTTTTATTTTATCCTTCCCTTTTTTATTACTCAATATAATTTTTATGATCTTACACTATCGGTCGAATAAAACGTCGAGTAAAACGTATTTAAATGTAATTTATCAAACGTTCCGATAATAGGAAATACAAATATTTTATTTGCCAGGAAATATTTTCTATAATAATTACACATTGTTTCAGGCGTATTGTTTTATATATATATATATACATATTATGAAGTAATTTTTGAATTAATATTCAATTAGTTGCATCATTCATTGTGATACAAATCGATAGAAATATTTTAGAAATATTCTATTGAATAAATAATTAAAAAATGTATACAATAGATGATCGGACAAACAATGATAAATAAAATGATGATAATAACAATAACGAAAAAATAAACGTATGTATAAGCAGGATATTCTTCGATATGTTTACAATGCACTCGACTATGTCACGCAAATTAACCTGATTATATACTCGTGAGTGAATAGGCTACTCCCATGCGACAGTCATTACAAAATATAGCTGTGAACAAAAGATATGACGTTAGGTAACACATAAATATGGTCATAAATGAAAATGTACAATATTACGAGTGACGTCTATTCATACCATTCAGAAACAGTTATTATGCACAGGAATAATTGTAATTAATCATTATCTTTAACGATAAAAGCTTTTGTTTATTATATTATAAATGTTTTAGCATTTTACATTTTTATTATGTCGAGTTATAATCAATGGAATCCAATAAGTTGAATAAAACACAGCTGTTAACATAAATATATACATATATATATATATATATATATATATATATATATATATATATATATATATATATATAATATATTAAATTCGATTTATACAATTTCTATTTCCCTTTAATGTTAAATAAAATTTATCCGCTAAATCAAATTATTTTAATTACGTAACAAAACGAATAAAACAAATTTTATCTTCGACGCTAAAAAGCTAATACAATTTTGCAACATATATGTTAAAAAAGAAAAAAAAGAAGTATACGATATATATTCATTCTTCATGATATGAAAAATATTACAAAACAAAAAAAAAAATATATATATATATAATGTAATGTATGTTGCATTGAAACCATGTACAATTTTCAATTTATTCGTTTATTAACTGGGTCGAACGAAAGTTAAAGATAAAAATGACAGAGGGAAACAAATTTTTTTTTTTTCTTTTTTTCAGTAGCATTCGTCGTTAACGACGTGCCCAGTAGTATAAACGCCATACAGCGTGCTCTTTTTTTTCGAGGTAGACTAAGCTTTATTTCGACTTGGCGAGGGTATCCTGATTTATCGATACGCGATCCGGTAGCATGTGCGTTTCCGTGTGCGCGTTTCCGTGGTACGCGTTATTAACCGTCGATGGGCAATTGTGCGAGGAATGTAGGGCGGATAACAGGGCGCGCCCTGCATGTCCATTGGGATTAGTTTCGGAAAATAATGGCGTTGGGATATAAGGGCCAACGAACGAAGTGGTTTTCAACGCTTGTGGCACACAAACATACATACATACATACATACATACATACATACACGGACGCATTTTGTTTATTCTTTTCTTTTTTCCTTTCAATTCGTGCGATATTATTCTCTCATACAGGAAAACGATATTTTACATCACTTTTTGTCTTTAAATTCTTTTTCATTCAACATAACTCTACACTCACCGAAGTACTTTTCCAATCTTTCGTTCATCTTTACGTTCTAATATTAATAATAATAATAATAATAATTTCTCGATATTTTTATTCAAAAAATAATAAAAGGCCTATAAAAATTATAATAAAAACAATATAGAAATTTCACCCGATATGAATTTCGTTTTATTATTTAATGCATGTATAAATATATATATATATATATATATATATATATATATATATATATATATATATATACAGTACTGTAAGCAACAACCGTTCTACATTTTATCCGATATCGAATATTGAATAACAATAATACATTTAATTCCTTTCACATTATTGATATCCAACAAAAATCTAATACCGTGATACAATTTCGAACCACGATATCATTAAGTTTTAAGGATTAAAACAAAATCAGAGAAAACAAAACAAAACAAAAACCAAACTATCGTTATAACGTCGATTAACATTCACGTAGCTATTAATTCTCTTTAGTTTTATAAGATCAATGACAAGACAGATGGACTTTTTCCTATTAAACTTTTAAGTTGAATAGCGGCTACCAAAGAAAAAGTGGATATAAATAAACGTAACAGATGCTTGCGACATTATTTTCCTTGGAGTTCTCTCTCTCTCTCACATGCACACATACTCGCTGCACAGATACGATAGGTAGAAGTAGCAGTTGTTGGATGTACATACTTCGAATCCTGCGGTTTATCCTGGTTTCGCGTGCTAGACTCTCGCTTCCGGCACACGACCCAACCAGCTTTTCCCCACTTATTCACGCGTCCGTTAGAGCGATCGTGCATTACTGTAACTCAACGATAAACTCGATTCTCTGGGAAAGCGTTGGTCGAGGTGGAAATAAAGAGACAGGCTTTCTCTCTCTCTCTCTCTCTCTCTCTCTCTCTCTCTCTCTCTCTCTCTCTCTCTCTCTCTCTCTCTCTCTCTCTCTCTCTCTCTCTCTCTCTCTTGTAGGTAGACCTCGTTTAGCGAATGCAACGTATGTATGTTGGTATGTATGCATGTGTGTGATCATGCATTCATCCGTTGCTTTTGCTTTTCTACGACAAGGAGAACCTTCGACCGTGTCCCTTTCCTCCATTTGCTATACCTATATCTATATATATATATATATATATATATATATATATATATATATATATATATATATTCGGATGTATCGATGTATATATATATATACATACATACATACATACATACATACATACATATATGTATGGCATCGAATTCCCGTTTAAAGTCTCGAATCGTTGCACAGATAATGGACCACGAACGAGTGGGTACTTCTGATTCGAACGAATTTTCTTCGTAAGATAGTTAGGTATATACGTATTATATTAATCGAATCGACGTTCCTTCGAATAAATTATTTTTTTGTTTCATAAAATATTTTTCTCTCCTTCTCGAATGTTCGACATTTTTTATCCCTTTTTTTTTTTTTTTTTTTTTTAATTATTTATTCAGGCAATCTAAATTCATTTCTTCCTTTTGTCTTTCGGTTATTTGTTTTCTTTTTTTTTTCTTTTTTATCTTTATCTCTATCACAAGCACGCGTTGTTGGCGCGATTTAATTAGGTATAATATGCAAAAGAAACAAATGTTTTCATATCTCGTTCGCCCACTCTCTTTATCCTTCTAATTTAATTAACACGCGTTCCCATACTTAATTATTTAACGTGTATCCATTTAATTGGATAATCGTCGTGCGTTATCTTCCTTGCCAAATCAAAACGTGCCTAATTAAAATTATTATTACGTTTAGCGATCATCGCACGTTCTCTTTGTACCATTAAATTTAATTCAAACTATATTGATGGTGTTGCATATTGTTGGACGAAAGTAAGGAGTATAAGTCAACGGTAAGCGCAATGCAGTGGTATTCGGTTTGAAAGAAAGTACCTCGTAGTACTCGCTACTTACTTTTTATGCGAATCGAGAGAAGGTTTTGGTCCAAGAAAACGACTTTCAATTCCATCGAGCAATATGTTTCTATCTCTCTCTCTCTCTCTCTCTCTCTTATTCTCTCTCTCTCTCTCTCTCTCTCTTATTCTCTCTCTCTCTCTCTCTCTCTCTCTCTCTCTCTTTCTCTCTCTTTCTCGTTGGCGACAACGATGGCGACAAGACGACGGGCAAGGATATAAATTGAAATACAAATGTGAACGAATGGAACTAGAAAGCTGCTTGTAAAACAAGAAAGCACGAAGGGACAAAAAAATTATTGCGAATTCTATTCAACGTGTATGGGTAACACTCTGTGTGTGTGTGTGTGTGTGTGTGTGTGTGTGTGTGTGTGTGTGTGTGTGTGTGTGTGTGTGTGTGTGTGTGTGTGTGTGTGTGTGTGTGTGTGTGTGTGTGTGTGTGTGTGTGAAGAAGGAAAAAAATATTTGGAAATCTTGCGATGACTCTCTTTCTCTTTCTCTCTCTCTCTCTCTCTCTCTCTCTTCCTCTTTTAACAGGTACACGTACTTCAACGATGAAAATTATCTTTGTTCGCAATGTAGTAGCAGAACGAAAGATAAAGAGAAAGAAAGAGAGAGAGAGAAAGAGAGGGAGAGAGAGAGAGAGAGAGAGAGAGAAAGCTTCTCTCGCGTTGATGCATTAAACTAATTTCTAAAGTTTCGAAATGGAAACCATGCCTGGCGCGTTCGTAAAAGTTAGTAGGCCGAGGAGAGCTTTCGAAAAGTTTTTAGTAACGAGGAGAATAGCGCTCGGCTCGACTTGTATTACGATATTAGCAGCCGTGGTATGAACGCACAATAAGCAGTAGTGTTCCTCTCTTTCTCTTTCTCTCTTTTTCTCTCCCTTTTTCCAGTGAGAAATAACTAGGCGAATCTGACATTCCTCACCTTTCACCAATTCTTTCCACTTCGTAATTCGCTTTTCCTGAAAATTTTTCCGAAATAAAACCATTTCACATCTCCTAACATTTCTCTTTCGTTTTTCCCCATTCTATTCGTTGAAAGGAAGAAGAAAAAGAAGAAGGAGAAAGAGACGAAGAAGAAGAAGAAGAAGAAGAAGAAGAAGAAAAAAAAATGAAAAAAGAAAGAAGGAACAAAGAAGAAAGTACAATATTTGTCAAAGGAACGACGAACGAATTTAATGAATTAATACAATTACACAAATAACGTGGTTTCCGTTCACGATCGAAATGTTGAAATTTTAAGTTGATTCGACCGTCGTAATACATTTGTCCGATATAAAATATTACAAAAATAATTCTCGCGTGAAATATTAGGTCGTGTAATTTGATCGCGAAAAAAAATTTTGTAACGAGGAGACATTTTGAGACGGTTTTGATTTTGGAATTTATCGACAATGCTTTTCGATGACAGAGAACGTTCGCGGAGATCGATCTTAAATTCGTAATATCGACAATCGTCTCGATCTAGAATGAGTTGAAAAATTATTATGGAATTCGATCGAACGTTATAAACGCTAGTATAACGTTCCCCCTTTAATGGTATGTTTTTCCTATCGTGAATGGGCCATTTCGATAATGATATTTCCTCGCGAGCTTTTAAAAGACTTCTCGTAAATCGACGAAGGAAACGTTGGGAAACGTTTTATGTTCTTATGCGGCGCTTATGCGAAGTTACGTTGAAACGACGTTAACCACGCTTTTGCTGTTCTAAACGTAAGAAATCTGCCTTGGAATAAGGATTTTGTGAAAACATCGTTGAAAGTGCTCCTTTTCCTTTGAATGATAAAGCTTCTTTAAGGGAACTTCGATGTTAAGGGACGAGTATAATCTTATATCCGCTTATTGAGTACACCGAGTAAACAGATTTGTAGATAATCGAAGATAATTGGACACTTATAACGTCTTTCCTCTTTGTTTTTTTTTTTTTTTTTGATTTTTTTGATAGCGACGTAATTTTTTTAATTTATTAATATAACTTGTACTACTATTATTATTATTATTATTATTACTTTTAAATTAATCCAGAAGAAACTATTAACAATGATAATAATTATTTCGCGTTATAAAATATTACAATCTCTGATTACTTGCGCTTTAAACGAATTCAATTATCATACTTAAATTCATCTATTAAACATCAAGGTTAACGACTCTTTCAATTTACTACCATATCGATTACTTTCGATAATTACGAACGAGGTGTGAACAAAAACAAAAAAGAAAAAAAGAAGAAATTTCAATACGCGATTCGAATTTAAACATTTTTTCTCAAGCGTCTCCAACTTTAAGTTACTTTAATGTATATTTTAAATAAGATTCGTGGGTTTACCTTGAACGTGAAATGGATATGTAGAGTGGTGACACGTGCCCTTGCCCTATCTCGATCAGTAGGATAGACAAACGCGATAGGTCACGATCCGTGTAAGGAATAATAATACTTGTAATGCTTCGTTTGCCGAGCGATGCATTATTCGTACGCTTATCGGAAACCGATCACGAGGAGATTTCCCACCTGAAATCACGTTGAGAAGCTTTCCTTCTATATGTACGTATAAAAGGAAAAGACTACCTGATATAAATTTCACTTAACAATACCGTTCTTTCTTTGCAAGAAGAGCACGATCGGCTTTAAACTTAACGTGTGTTTATATATATATATATATATATATATATATATATATATATATATATATATATTTATAGGAAAAGATAGAAGGAAGTAAAAAAGAAAAAGGTGAAAATTGTTAGAAAGCCCGTTAGTTTATTCGAGAAACGTATTAGGAAGATTAACACGATGAATGTGACGTGGAGCCATGGGTGGTATCGAACGTGTTAAAGAACAATTTGGTCCTCATTGCAAAGGGATTAAAATCTCAGTGTCCTAAGACGTGTCTCTCCATCTTCTTCTCTCTCTCTCTCTCTCTCTCTCTCTCTCTCTCTCTGCATTCCGGCTGCTCAGTTCCTTTCTATCTTTCATCTATTCTGACCTACTTTCAGTCTTAGAATTCCATCCTACGTAAGGATACCTCAGGCAATAGTATTCTCAGCTGCTTTCAATTCTTCCGAAGGAATTAACATAATCCAGCATTTACCGAGTAACTGAATCTACCTTACAGTTCTCTCTCTCTCTCTCTCTCTCTCTCTCTCTCTCTCTCTCTCTCTCTCTCACTCGTTTGCAATAAAATGTATATATATGGAAACTTTGAAATCGATCGGTACATCGATTTCGAAAGCCTTTAACGCTCTCATCGATCAGCAATTACGAGCTGTCGAATTGCAGAGAAAATTTGAAATTTATCAGAGCAAACAGAGTGATTTTATGCATGCATGTGAAAACTTCGAAAAGTACTTTTCGTGCGTTCAAGTTATTTATTATCGCCAGAGATAGAGAGAGAGAGAGAGAGAGATAGAGAGAGAGATAGAGAAAGAGAGAGAGCATTTACCTGTTATCGTTTAATGAGTTTCGACTAGGATGCTCGCTGGCAAAATGTATCCGTGAAATATGACGGCGATGAAGCACGAGTGGCACAGGTGAAAGGGACGCGATAGCGCCAGTGCCGTGTTTTATCTGATGAAAGCTCGGTAAATAAATCGACCCGTGAAAATTGTTAATACTTAACGACGTGGCCCGATATAGTGTTCACTCAACATTCTATCCTGTTTTTTTTTCTTTTCTTTTTTTGTATTTTTTTTCGGGACACTCGGGGAAAAAAGAAGGATAAAGTGTATGCGAAGGGGAAACGACGAAAGAAAATAAGAAGAAGGAGAAGGAGAAGAAGAAAAAAATAGAAATAAATCGTTCGAACCATCGATCAACGTGAGCCGAAGCAAGCTACGCGAAAAGATACCAGAGCCCAACTTAAAACTATAATCTGTTCGAAAGGACGAGTTTAAAGTAACGTGGATTAAATTAAGATTAAGAACTTTAACGCGATGCTGCCAACTTGAGAATCATCATGATGGAGCGGCATCGATTCTCTAAACGCATTAGCCCGATAACTTGATCGAAATTTTTCTCCCCGTTCTTTTTGTTTGTTTGTTTTCTCTTTTTATTTTTTCTTTTGCATTCATCGAATAAATAAAACGTTTCATTTGATCGATCCAATTGATTATCCTCATGCACGAATAAATATATATGATGCTAATTACTTGTTATCGCGTTATCGCGATACATTCAATTTGTAACAATTTTCATCTGGAAATAATGTCTGTATATCTGTACGTAGGTATATATGGATATGATTCTTTAAAAAAAAATATATATATATATAATTTTATATAGATATTTTTATTTTTATACCCGGTCGATCGTTAAACGCGAATAAATATACGAATCGTTTCACAAACAATGCAGAGAACGTGCTATCTCGCGACAAATGTAATTTTTAAAGAGCAAACACCGAGGAGTGTATAGAAACGAGAAAAAGGAAGGACGATCGTTGCCGTTGTTACTCGTCGAAGCGAGTAAAAAAGTAAAGGGCTAGAAAAGAAAAAAAAGAAAAAGAAAAAGAAAAAGAAAAGGAAAGGAAAAAACAAAAACTAAAAAAAAGAATAAAAAGAAGGAAGTAAAAGGAGAAGGTGCAACTACCGTGAGATTGGAATGAAATTGACGGCATCAGATTGTAAATACTTTTACCCCGAAGACACGGGACTCTTATCGACGAGATCGAGCTGGAAACAAACGATTCGACCGATCGAAAGCTGTAATCGAGCCTGAAAAGGGGCCCCGTCATTTCGTCGAAGCGAGGCGAAGCTGCATCGTCGTTTTTCGACTCGTGCGTGAGAATTCGATTCAAGATCGTTGTCCCGTGCTACGAAAAAGACCACACAACCGAAAATGCACGCCCATAAAACGTACTACCCCATTAACAACAGCGTATCGATATCCGATAAACGCCGAATTCTCTAGACTCTTTTCATTTTATAGCTTTATCGCTCTCACGATCGTTATACGTCACGAACGTTGAAGACTTCATTTAAAAATATCGCAAACTATGGTTTTTCATGAAACAATAATATAAGGATATGAGAGAAAATAAAACAAAGAAAAAAATATGGAAAAAGGAAGTTGCGATAAGATTAACAAATTGTTTATAAAAATTGTTTGTAACGAGAATTGCTTATAACAAAATATCAATTGTATATATTTATTTGCAAGTACGTACATTGCTCAGTATCGAAATAAAAGAAAAATTATTTGCAAATGGTTTATAACAAATTGTTTGCAACAAATTGTTTATAACAAATTCTAAACTGTATATGCATATATATATATGTGTATGTACGTATATCACTTGGCGTTGAATTAAAAAAAAAAATTATTCATAACAAATCGTTTATAATAAATTATTTATAACAAATTGTTTATAACGAACTATTAACTGTACATATTTATATATACATACGTGGATTACTTAGTGTGAAATTATAAAAAAAATGTTTATAAAAATTGTTTATAACATATTGTTTATAACAAATTGTTTATTAATTATTATATATAATTTAGAAAAAAAATTACCATTTACAACGGTACTTGTTTCACGTCTCTACGATTATTAGTTTCGAAGATATCGTAATTTAAATAATAGGAATTCGAATTCATTCATGACCTACGTAATTACTTTTTTGAATGGACACTGACCCACTGACCTATATAAATTCTTGGAATTTACGTTACTATCATCAGCTGATCGACGTAAACAGGTTGTACTATTTTACTACGCCTTGTACTCGCATCGTCCGTTCATCGAAATATTGAATGAAAATTTTCAAACGCTTATATCTCCCGAACGAAAAGTCGTAGAGACTTGAAACAACGACCATTTTAAAGAGAAAAGCGTCCTCTTTTTATCCATTCGCTCGGATATATTCGCTATAACGAGATCAATTTTACAACCTCATAATAAATCGGTATTCTGTAGGTACTTACGCGTATACGTTGGATCTTCTAAATGGATTTACTTGACAAGTAATCATTATAAATTTTTGTACGAATAATAATAAACTTCAGAAAGGAACGAAATCAAAATAATATATAAGCTTAAAGAAATCATGATCGAAAAGGAAAGAAGAGTATTATTTTGGATAAGAAGAGGGAAAAGAGAGAAGAGAAAAGGGGGGGATTGAGAAAAATAGAAAGAAATGGAAGGATATAACGTAAAGTTTCATCGCGAGTTGGAGAGAGGAAAAGAAGATTTGTCTATAAATTTACATGGGGCGCATTGTACTTGTAGTCTTGTGAGAAATAAGAATTAAGGATGGATATGCACTGACAGGCTAGTGGAAAAGAAGAGCTGGTGGTAGGTTAGAGTGGAGCAACCGTTGTGGCGAGGTAGAGATAAAAATCTAAGGATAAAGAAGGCAGCTTAGGTGGCCGAGAATGTACTTACACGTATGTATGTACATACACACATATACAAAAATACATAGCCACAGACATACTCTTTCTCCCTTTCTCTCTTTCTCTCTCTAATCCTGAATAAGGAAGGAGTGTGCCAAGAAAGAGAGACTTTCGTGTTTCAAGAGGAAAAGACGAAATATACGATGCACGTACACACACACACACATAGAGAAACATACATACACATTTATGTATGTACATACATACATACATACATACATACATACACACACACACACACACACACACACACAGAGGAAAATGAAGCTCGGACCGACAAAGGACATTTCGACCTAAAAACAACGAGCTTTATACTCGTGAGCTTGCGTAACGGAGAATGAATTTCGTTCGTGGTGGGATATGGCTCGTCCTTCACGTGTTCTTTGTAAATCGATCCCTCAATTTTTTACCGGAGCAACGTCACCGTCTCTTTGTAATATTAAACCCTGCAATGAATATCAAAGTCGATAAAGAGAACCAACTTTAATTCTGAATTTAACGTCTGAACGTTCTTCCCCTCTTTTTGTTTTTTTTGTTTTTTTTTTTTTTTGATTTCTTTTATTGTCAGAAAAATTTTTGAGGCAAAGATGTGAAACGGCGTTGTCTGATGGATATAAGTAATATCCGGATATTTCTGTAGTCAATGGTCGTCAATTCGCCGTAAGGGAATAAATTTTCCTTTTGCTGAATGACGCGGCACATCTTTTCCTTTAAATAAGACAACAAAATTGCGTTTCTACGTTTTAATGAGATTTATTTAACGAATAATTTCTAATGATGCAAGAGGGAGGAAAGTTCGAAAGTAACGACGAGTAAGTATCCGTGTGTTATATAAAAATTATTCGAGCACCGTCTGTTGTCGTCGACAATAGGTAATAAATGGAGCGCAAGATTAAGCGTGAATTAATAGCAAAATGATCGTCGTTAGCGGTAAATGAAATTACAATTGGTAGGGTAGAGTATTGGAGGGAGAGAGAGATAGAGATAGAGAGAGAAAGGACCATAAGGTTAGCCTCGGGAAAGCAGCCAGGTACTGTCCAAAATGGGGCATTGGTCGCCAACTGGCTTTGATACATTACCGAGCGATAAACCTATCTCCTTGCAAAGCCAGGATGATACCGACCAACTGCATGCCATCGCCGGTTACTATAGCATACTTCGAATATGTATCCAGCTGCCACCGTGTTACAAACCCTCACCCACTTTCCTAATACGTTACGATATCTGATGCAGCCGGTGGTTCTCCGCAATGTGTCCTTTATCGATATAGATTTTATTCGATTATTGATAATATAATACATAACCGCATATATGTATACTTACGAAATCGTTCGTCGAGCATCGTATATTATTGTAACTGTGATGATGTTATCGGTGAAATTGAAGATCGGAAAAAATTGTTTTATAGAAAATAAAAAGAAAACAAAATTAAGGAAGAGAGGGGAGCATGGAATTTTTTTTGAAAAAAGTAGAAATAAGAAGGACGTTCCGTAGAACGTCAATGAAAACTCATGCGAATGATTTTTGTATCAACTAACCGTCGTCGTTTGGAATAAGAAGAAAATAGAAAATAAGAGAAGAATGGATCGAGGAATGAGCGAATAATTTACTAGCTCGTTTATCCTATTGCAAATTGTCGTTCTTTGAGTATAAGAGAGGATGATCAGTTGTAGATAGCCACTAACGATAAGTAGGAAAGAAATTGAGAAAGATTGTATGTAGTTATTTAAAGATAGAGAGAGAGAGAGAGAGAGAGAGAGAGAGAGGGGGAGAAAGCGAGACTGAGTGAGGGAGAAAAGAGAGAATGGTAGTTGGTTGGTTCACTGGCTGCTTAGATACGGCATTGTCGACGATGGTGGTACGGCATTGGCCATGGATGCCGCAGGCTGTTGAAGGAAATTGCATCTGAAATTTCAATATAGCAGTTTGCGCGTTTCATATTTCAACCGCAAAACGGCCGGAGGGTAGGTCGGTATTACTTTGAGCTTGCCGCGTAAGCTGACTTCGTCGAAAAAATTATAGAGATTTCGATTCGACATAACCCATCTTATTATCGTTTTCTATTGTTTATATCGTTAAATAACGATTATCCTTGGAACGTTGTCCGCGTCGTCATTTAACACCCTCTGGATATGGTCAAACAAATCAATTTATAATAAATTTTCAATAATATTCCGATTCGTTTCTCCCTTTTTTCAAATTTCATTTATCATATTATTTTATATCGTTTATATGCAATACATAATACATATGTATATATTGATCGATACACGATATTAATCTCTATAGAATCGTTTATTCCTTTTCCCGGACAAACTTTCTATCAAATTAATTTTCAATCGGCCAGATCAAAATCTATCGATACGTTTCTCTTTTCAATATTTTATTTATTGCATTATCTGTTATCGTTCGTACAGCATACGATATTAACGTCCCGATCTTTTCGTATCTTCCTTTCAATGTTCCTTTTCCATCGTACAGATTACAAATCAGTGTTACCTCAATCAAATTTTCCAAAAACCCTTACCCTCCATTCGTTTCCACTATTTTACGTCGATCGCTCAATTCCATCGCGATCGATCGATCGTTATTTCAATTTCAATTTCAATTTCAATTTTTCACTGTTTCTCTCTCTCTCTCTCTCTCTCTCTCTATATATATATATATATATATATATATATATATATATATATAATGTTTCTTTTTTTTTCTCTTTTCTTTTATTTTTTTTTTTTGTTTTTCGTCTCTGAACCAGAGACACACAACCTGCTCCTAACGACGACAAAAGAATCCCGATCGTGATTTATCTCGGGATTCATGGATGGCCGTCCAGTAAGCGCAATCGGCGATTCCGAACAATGGGCGCAATTGAAAGCGATGGCACTCGGTGACGCGAAGTTTTATCGTAAAGAAAACGATTTTTTTGCGTGTCCCTTTTCTCTTTCTCTTCTTGCAATTTGTTGAGTAAGAGAAAGAAAAAGAGACAGAGAGAGAGAGAGAGAGAGAGAGAGAGAGAGAGAGAGAGAGAGAGATAGAGAGTTCAGACGAGATTCGAAGGATGAGTACGTTAAGAGAAAGAAGGATTGCAAAGTTCATTGCGTTTGCTGTTGGAAAATCCTCGAGCATGATGATTTATTCTTCGTCACGGAGAAAAAACAGAAAGCTATAGAGAATAGAGACTGAGGGAAAGAGAAAGAAAGTGTTCCCTATAGAGATCAATGTGAAACTTATGTACCATAAACGAGGTCGAGCAGCCGTCACTAGATGGTAACGAAAACATTTATTCGCCAAATTAAATCCCGAACGAATGGAAGTGATTGATCGGAATTTATTCGGCTCTCAAGAAGAAAAAGATTTCTCTCTTTTCTCTTTCTCTCTAAGATTCCTTAGACGTAGAAAAAGTTACGTATTGTCGTTTATCACGTATCTCAGTGATAGTTTCTACTTTGACGATCCTTCCCGAGAGCATCGAGACGTAACTCGGATCATTGAACTTGGAAAAGATTTTATATCAACGAGCCATGGTGATTAATTATATGCCGTGGTAAAGTTTTATAGGGTATTTACGAAATTCTTTATTCTCGATCCTTAAAACCTTTTGTCGAACTTTAATCACTCTGTGAGAGGATACAGAAGATAACATTTAAAGTTTTATACCCTCAAGGACTCTTCTACTATTCTAGTAAATTTCTTTTTGTTTTTTTATTACGAACGTCAACATCTAAGAGTTTTAATAGTCAGTACTACTTCGAAAAGTATTAACGAATCGGTCGTAACATTTATTCTCAACAATTTTACGTGAACGTTCTTTTCGTTTCGACGCATTTAAAAAAGAAAGAAAAAAGAACATAATCGTCGATGTAAAATTAAATGTACACGATAAAATAGAAAACGTTAAATTAAACAATATAACCATCGAGGGTAATGTAAGAAATGACGTAAGCGTGATAGAGAATAGATATTACCATCATCGATTTATTATTGCAGTGTGCCATTTGCTGCGGAGTGGCGTAGCTGCAATTTTTGGTCCACAAAGTGCGCACACCGCTTCCCACGTGCAGAGCATCTGCGACACTATGGAAATACCGCACTTGGAGACACGCTGGGATTACAGACTAAGAAGGCAGAGCTGCCTCGTCAACCTTTATCCACACCCTACTACCCTCTCGAAGGTACGTTGGAACTTTTCCATAGATAAGATAACTATTGAAACGGTTTTCTACATTTGAAATTTCAATTTTCTTATATTTCGCATGATAATAATTCAAATACAATATCTTCTTTCCTTTCCTTTTTTTTCTTTTTTTTTTTCATTTACCTTCGTCGAATATAATTATCTCTCGCCTTTATTATTTTCATTTCTGCCATCTTTATTCTCTAATTAGATAGGAAATCCATTGTGTTGAAGTTAATAATAAGAACGAAATATTAACGTCGAATTAAACGAAACGGAAGAGCGTGCCTTGTCGTTTAATCGCAAAGCACTTTTAACAAAGTTTCGACATCTGCTCGTGTACTTCGAACACCTAGTTCCTTCGTTCAAGAGTTATCATAAAAGAAGAAGGAGTTTTGAAATTTCTCTCAAAATAAGCAGATACTTTCGAGAAGAAAGCGGCTAAAATCTAGCGCTTGCAAGGCCAGGTTATACTTCTTGAGCTTCCGAGTTAACGAGACTTTACTCTCTCTTTCTCTCTCTCTCTCTCTCTCTCTCTCTCTCTCTCTGTTCTTCCTTCATCTTCCTGACATTTCATGAGAAACCTCGTAACTCCTTCTCCAATATTTGCCACTCACGAATACTTGTATTCAACGACACTATCCTATCCAATCTCTCTCTCTCTCTCTCTCTCTCTCTCTCTCTCTCTCTCTCTCTCTCTATTTCTTTCTCTCTCAATATTTGCTCAAAATACGAAACACTACGTGCTGTAGATATGCCATTTTTACACTCCATTTCCTTTCCTTATTAATTTCGTCTTAATAGTAAAAGAAAAAATACAGAATAAAAAAGAAAGAAAGGAAAGAAAATTAGCTGCTTTACGATAACGATGAGAGAATTCTTTAATATCCTTATTACGTCAAACGTACGTCGAGTATCTCGTATGGGAACTTAATTAAACCAGTGAAAAAATACTCGAATAAAAGAAATGAGATCGTCCATTTGGTCCCTAGGTATTTATTCAATGCGAAATAAACTTTGAATCGTGTTTGTGGAATCCCTACGAATGTCGATTGATAAACAGAGAAAATTACTAATCTAGGGAATCTAGTGCGGGTGGAGTTTGAAGAGGTAGGTATCAATGTGTCGGTTTTGCAAGAGACAAAGGGAAAGCAAATTAAAAGCTTCCGTGCTTTCTCTACAGAGTAAGAATTCCAATTAGAGTGGTCCTAGCAATCTATATAATCCTACTCGTTGGTCATGGTAGAAAATCTAACGTGCTCTCTTGAAATCGCGATATTATCGTGTTATAACAAATTCTCCAAATAATTTGCCACCTTTCTCCGAAATATTCCCTCTCGTAGTAAACGTTTCACGCACAGGAACGCACGCGTCTATGAATATTTCGACATTTTTCGAATTCATACAATTTCTCATTGATTTCCTTTTCGTGCTCGACAAAATCGTCGGCGATTTTTGACGATTTAGAGTTTGCCTTATCGAAAGAAAGAAAAAAAAGAAAAATCTTATCTCTGGTGATACAGAATTCAACGAACCGAATGTCTTCTAAATCAGGCTATTTGGGGATCAAAGGGTAAAAGAAGCTCGAGAAGTTTTAAAGACGATGCGCTTCAATTTCATTTGCTTTCCAATCTCGAAAAGAAGGAGGCAGGAACTTCTTAACCTAAAATTTCTTGTAAAACTAGTAAGACGGAAATTGATGGTTTGCTATGACGCTCTGCTCATCCTTGCATTCCTTTGCTAGAAATTTCTTCTCTATCTAGAGATCATTTTTGCTCTCTCTCTCTCTCTCTCTCTCTCTCTCTCTTTCCCTCTCATTTTTTTAAGAGAAACATGCCATTTACTAGAAAGAAAATATAAAATTCAGTAGGAAGAGGAAGAGGAAGAGGAAGAGATAGAGAGAGATTTTCTTAGTGATTACGACGCATAGAGAAAGAAAAAGATGAGAGCTAGTCTCTCTCTCTCTCTCTCTCTCTCTTTATCTATCCATCTATCTATCCCTCTTTCCTGAATCGATTTTCTCAAAAGACCAACAACTCTCATTCGCCAGTAAAATATTTCGATTGGTGGTTACGTTTCACTCGAAGACTGGCTAAAGGTTCAAAGGGTATCCTTAGTCCAGCTTATACTCGAGTAAAAGGAAAAGCAAAAAAGCTATCTTCTCTTTACTCGTTACTATCAACCACCAAGTTCTGCTCGAGTTATCTTTGATCCTTTCCATGTACTTCGGAAATGTCGATTTGCGATGTCATAGGTAAAGTACACATAATTTGTCATTTCTCTTTTTCTTTTTTAATGCCTTTTAGGATTCATTCTAAATGAATGCCGTGTTACGTAAAGTTTTCTTCTTCGTCAAAGGTAATTACTCGAATATCGCATTAAAGTATCATTTTTAAATCTTCAAAAAAAAAAAAAAAAAATAAACAAAAAGGAGCTACGAACATTAACGTTAACAATAAAATAAATGTTATCATTTATGTTGGGACAAAATTGTTTCTCTTCACTTCAACTCATCTACTTTTTTCTCGTTTTCTTTTCTTTTCTTTTTTTTTTTTTTTTTAATCAAGCCACATTGAGAACGAACCCTCTCGCCGGGGATATTTAAAGGGCCCCAAAGTCCCGTTTGTAAAAGATTGCGAGGGCGGCTTAAGGGGAAAATAATTGACGCGAACGTTTTATCAACGACGATATGAGTCATGGAGTTCTCAGACATATTGTTAGTTCGTCGATGTCTTCGCAATAATGTCAGTTTGGCTTCCTGCAAAGCCCTCCAACAGGCAGGCAATCAATTTCGTCTTGCTCGAAGAGCCATCGAAGGTTAGTACTTGCTTCTTGCGAAGACTTTTCATCGAGTGCCCTTTGTGACGTGAGTGCCCATAATGTCGTAATATACCTTGATGTCAAACAGAACCTGTTGTCCTAAATGCCGACGGTGGATACCTGTTAACTAACTCTCTTTACACGATCTGCCTTTATAATAGATAAACTTGACAATGTTTCGTTATCGTTATGGGAATCATCCCCGTTAGAACGACTTGTTAAGATTCATTTTAAAAAGAACAATTTTATACGACCGATAAATTTATGACCGATGCAAGTTTCGTCAATTAATTTTTTATTATTAAATTTAGTCATTGATAAGACATCGACATTGCAACGATTGTTTGTCAATTATGCAATTCAATGTGTACGAGTGTGTGCATGTATTTGTTATAATAATTAAATAACACGTTCATGATGTCTGTTTTATTGAAACAAAAAAGTTACGTAGATATTAAACCATGTAATTACTCTCGTTCGTTGAATTATTTATTTTCATTGAATAAATACGTGAGTGTGAATGTTAAAATTACACACAGATACGACTGTTATGTTTTACTTTATATACCCTCTTCCGTTATGGTATGCAGGATATCTGGCTTCTCCATTCTTCTATAGTAAAGTTATATTCGTTTCCGCATATTTCCAAGAATAATGTCTGGCCTATCAAAGTTGCGAAAAAGTTGAGCCGAAGCAGCGGGCCATAGTTCGTTGTAAGTTACATTATACGAATCCTCAATTTTACGTAAACCCTTTCGTAAAAGTTTTTAATAAAGTTTCCTTCGAAACCATTAAAAACAAAAAAAAAAGAAAGGAAAATCGGACGATAGATAATTAATTATTAGAGAACAAGAAAGAATACGTATTAATGAGATTCCATGTCAGAATAATCAAATAATGCGTATTCGGTACGTTGATTAATTAAAACAAGATAGAAGCCTTTCATTCACACTCTCGTTCGATCGTACGCGATTACGATAGAAGTTCAAAGGTTTCTACGAATTTTTATCCACGGAATTTGTTTCGTTGCAACGTAATACGAACTAAAAAAAAAAAAAAAAAATAAGAGAAGCTTCGTTGCACGCGACTATCAATTCAAACGAATTCTCTTATACGTTGATTGAAACATACGACGATATTAATAGTATGAGGTATCTATTATCGTACAAGAAAGAAACCAAAAAATTATCAGTTTAAAAAATAATCAATAGATTTCTTCGATATGGGATCGTCGTCTCATCGTTTTGCGATTAACAACGATTATAAATGTAATCAGGGAATATATATATATATATATAGATATATACATATTACATGAAATTCCCAATAGATAAGGTCAAGTTCATAAACGATCTCTCTTTCCTCTCTCGTTGCTCTTAAAACTGTTCCATTAGAAGAGAAAAAAAAAAAAAAAGAAAGAAAACCTTTTTACATCTTAACACCTTTATATAATACCATCATTGTTAACGATCGAGTCCATAAGATTACCAAATCACGATAGGTCGATATGTTGCTCTAATGAAGCGCGAAAGCTGTAATTGCAGGCACGATGGGAATGATTTAACGACGTTTCTTCCCCAGAGCGATAATGGAGCAGGGTCCCCACGGGAATATAAGGTAGGAGGTGGTTGCGTTGTGATCGCTCGAATCAGCCAATGGTACGGTGTACTACTGGTAGCATTGGAATTACCGTTAACGCTGGAATTCGATTTGTACCGTTTCCTAGTCGAGCCTTTGCTCGTTACGCTTCCACACCTCACCCCCTAACCTAACTCTCTTTCCAACTTCTCTCTTTGCCTCTTCCCTACGATGACTCAACTACCAACTCGTAACTTGTAGTCTCTTACACGGATAAGTACTTGATCTTGTTCGTGTAAGCCGTGAGAACCGATCCACCCTCTTTTAAAGTCCTCCCCCCGCCTTCTCCCACCTCTCTCTCTCTCTCTCTCTCTCTCTCTCTCGCTCTCTCTCTCACTCTTTGGTTTCCTTGAAAAGATTCCTCTCACCTTAGAGAAAGTGAGAAAACAATACACGCTTCGTTCTATGAGTTCTCGTTTATTTTCGAGAGTAGTTACTAATCAACGCCATTCAACGTACACGGCCAGCGTAGAGTCCTCTTCTATCTTTCCTCCTATCTCCTCTTTCCACCTCTTTTCCACTTCTCCCAACGGACTCGTATACCTTCGGGTCTCTCACGATTGAAAGCCGATTGCATCGAAACTACGTGCATGTTTGTGGATTAGCTATTTACTTCCGCAACTACACATGTTATCTCTCTCTCTCTCTCTCTCTCTCTCTCTCTCTCTCTCTCTCTCTCTTTCCTTTTCTTCGTTCCTTTCCATTCATCCATCCTCCTAGAACAATCGTTAATAACCGAAGCTTGTAAAAAAAAAAAAAGTAATATCTTTTCTCCCTCCCGTTTTCCTTTCTTTTTTTTTTTTTTTAGAATTCAACCGAAACCCGTTTTCTCATTTTCGGTGATCCATTATCTTCTTCGATTTTTTCGATGCTATCGAAATACGAGCTCGATAATTACGATCCCATTTGCACCTTATTATCAGCGTTGCAACGATCGCGTGAAAGGAAACGCGAGATTCTTAGAGTCCCGACGTACGTACAAACTGATTTTTCGATACTTACGTACGTTACGTGTTCTTTCGAACTTCGAAAATACATTTTAACGGCATTACTCTTCGTTCTCGCTCTTTTCGTTTTTTCAATTGTTCGAGGATAAGTTAAATGTCGTTTCTACAAATGCATTAGAAAGAAAGAAAAATGGTATGATATTAATTTTATTCCCGATATAATTCATCCTTCGAGTCTAATGCACTAGCAAATAATGCATTTTCATGGTATAGACTTTGAGTGCCTTTTCTCTGTACTCGCTTCCATTCTCTCTCTCCCTCTCCCTCTCTCTCTCTCTCTCTCTCTCTCTCTCTCTCTTTTTACTTCCCTTTTATAGATGTCACTGACGACATTAAAGTTATGACTAAAAGCCGTTAAACGTTGATGGGAACGTACACGAAACGTCGTTTCTTTCGTATTGAATCAAATTTGGAATTATGACTTGAACTAAAGAATTCTTTCTATCGTCCATGAGGATTGTTAAAATTGACGTGATAAAAAGAGAAAAGAAAAAAAAGAAAAAACAATACCGTGATATACGTATGCGTTGGTATTTACGAAATTGAAACTAATTAACGCCATTATTAATATTTAGCGATTTCTTCTCGATTCTTTTAATACGTCAATAACGATTCAATGCTATAGAATTGAATGTTATCATAGAAATAATGCTTCGTAATGGTAAGCAAAATAAAGATCTTTAATAAGAACTTTAAATAACATAAAAACATTGAAATAACTTTCGTATAAAAATTTATGAATAAGGAAACGTGTAGAAATCAAATTCTTGGAACCGTAGGTGAAAGAAACAAATAATATAAATATAGTACAAGGACGAAGCGGTCTTCGATGTAAGCTGGTTTTCTCTCGACATGTAAACAAAGCATCATTTCAAATGAAAATGTAAAATGTCGTATCTCGCAGGTGTACGTATATTATTAATGTATATATATATATACATGAATGTACGTATGTGCATATATATATATATATATATATATATATATATATATATATATATGTATATGTATGTATATAGACATTGTATTGTACAAGGTAGGTTCACGAATGTGCACATACGCATATATACACAGTGTATATGTATGTAGATATTCTACATACATAAGTGCGAGTGCATAATAATGCATTCTATGGTTATGCTGGATTTGTATAACTTATATACATGCATATATATATATATATATATATATATATATATATATATATATATATACGAAATGTAACGAATGCAGAATACGTGCCAGAAAAACGAACGCTCCCGAGGTCACTTAGGAACAAGACCGGGCTCGTTTTTTATCTCTTGCTCGGGGCTGCTTGCTAAAAAAGAAAAAGAATATGAGAGAGAGAGAGAGAGAGAGAGAGAGAGAAAGAGAAAGAGATAGCTATTATCACGGAAAGAATGTTAAAGGGGACCGTGACGACAAAAGCCGACAGTTTTCCACGTCACCGTAGTTATCTTTCTTTTTTTTCGGACTAATTCTCTTTCTTTATTTTCCTTTTTGATAAAGAAAGTGCTTCACGGTAAGCAATCCGTTATTTTATTACTTCAATATAGATTTATGAAAGTTGAAAAGGTAAATCGACGATTGTTCACGTGATTCCACTTGAGACTCACAAACACAGTTCCTCAGAGTCCTTTGTGGTCGACGTTCTCGTTCTGATTAACGCTAACGCTCTTCCCCACTCTTCAGACTATATTTTATCCTTGTTGACGATCTCCGCTTCGTAGGTTATGCAAAAACGTAAACAGTACGAGCGCAGAGGTCGCTTCCCATCGATTTGTGGATGAAACTCGTCACTTAACGTCGTAACTTTGTTCCTTCAACATTGATCTACACGAAAGATTTCGATCGAGAGACTCGATTAAGAGATCGCTTAGCTACAAATTTTATTTCTATTTCATACATTCTATGTAACAGTTGACACGAATGTTTGTGAATATTTTTACGTGATATGGAACGTTCCGTAACAATCTACGAGAGCTAACGATAAAGAATATCCAACGAATTACGTACATACGTAAGTACCTACAGAATACCGATTTATTATGAGGTTGTAAAATTGATCTCGTTATAGCGAATATATCCGAGCGAATGGATAAAAAGAGGACGCTTTTCTCTTTAAAATGGTCGTTGTTTCAAGTCTCTACGACTTTTCGTTCGGGAGATATAAGCGTTTGAAAATTTTCATTCAATATTTCGATGAACGGACGATGCGAGTACAAGGCGTAGTAAAATAGTACAACCTGTTTACATCGATCAGCTGATGATAGTAACGTAAATTCCAAGAATTTATGTAGGTCAGTGGGTCAGTGTCCATTCAAAAAAGTAATTACGTAGGTCATGAATGAATTCGAATTCCTATTATTTAAATTACGATATCTTCGAAACTAATAATCGTAGAGACGTGAAACAAGTACCGTTGTAAATGGTAATTTTTTTTCTAAATTATATATAATAATTAATAAACAATTTGTTATAAACAATATGTTATAAACAATTTTTATAAACATTTTTTTTATAATTTCACACTAAGTAATCCACGTACGTATATATAAATATGTACAGTTAATAGTTCGTTATAAACAATTTGTTATAAACAATTTATTACAAACGAGATATTATAAATAACTTTTAAATAGTCTTTCTTTTATCTCGATACTAAGCAATATACGTACTCACGTTTATTCATATACAGTTCATAATTTGTTATAAACAATTTTTTATAAACAATTTTTTATAAACAATTTTGATAAACAATTTTTGTTTAATTCATCATACACGAATATACGTAAGTTTACACGCATTCGTACAATTAAGAATTTGTTATAAATAATTATTCTAAAGAATTTTCTATATATATATTTATATTTTATATATATATATATATATATATATATATATATATATATATACGTATATGCATTTAACGATTTCTTATAATTAGATTAATTTATACCCGTATGCGGCAGTATATAATATGTATTACTATATATCACTCCTACAAAAATAATGTTTTGTGCGGTCTCGAGATGTCGATTCCAGTTGGAATTGAAAACAGTATGGTTAACGTTCGTATGAACGAGAATAGACACATACGACGTGATAGACTGTGAGTGTGACGAGAGCAGCCCCTTTTTTCGTACCATCCTTCGACGTCGCGTGGTGTGAAATTTTTTTTCCAGAAAATTATGTAGGTCAGTCCGTGCTCTTTTCACGAATAAATTTATACCAGCGTACATGTTCCAATAAATTGATCTCAGGACGAAACAAAGGACGTTTTGCCAAAAAAAAAAAAAGAAAAAAATGGCAAAATAAATTTACGTCATTTATACGCGTAAATTCATATAATTCGCGATAACGCGTAATTCATTCTATAGAAAATATAATTTCCTTAATCAATAATTATCATAACGCTCATTTGATAGATTAATTATCAGGAACAAAGGGACAAATTTTGTTACGAATTTTTCTTTCGTATCGCATAGATAAAACTGAAAGCCATTTATTATTATATTAGATGGTGAACATTATTCAAGTCACCATTACTATCACGTTCTTACTTGATTTACGATCTCTCATCTTTTACATTCTGTATTACGTTCCCACAGACACACACACGTAGGACACACATATACAAACACGTAGGCACACATAGGCACACATTCACATATTATGGTTATTAAACCGTTATAAATTTACGAAGTGATAACGAAGAGGAAGGAAATCTAGTAGATTCTTCATGCTTATTCCGTCATCTTCCAAGTAGTCGAAGTTATCAGGCATATCTCAATGTACGTTATAACACCCGTTCGTGTTACATACTTTTCGAGGTAATACTTGTAAAGGTGGTACGTCTCTACCAAAACTAGACACTATAACGTACTCGGTCTTGCGCACGTGCCTGCAATGATAAGTTAGATGCTCGATAGAGGTATGATAAATTTCTTTTACGATCCAGACTTGAATATCGTTCGTTTTTACGTTGAAGGGAGAATAGAGAAAGAAATGGAGTGTAAGAGAGACAGATATATATATATATATATATATATATATATATATTTATATATTGAGAGAGAGAGAGAGAGAGAGAGAGAGAAAGGAGAGAGAAGAAGTATGGCGATATTAGAACAACATTTATAAGATAAGTGCAGAATAAGCGTAGAGTAAGACGTTAGAGTAACGTTGTTAGAATCCGAAGAAATACTTGGCGATAGTGAGTGCAAGATAGAACGAAGATATAGTTCTTGCAGTTTCTGAAATATTTCCAACACGGAGGAAGACCAACGCCATCATAAAGAGCGGCCACTTATAAGCAAGTAGCCATTGTGTAGCAGTTGAGAATACATAATGCTTTCGGCTTCCGCACCTTTACATCTCCGAACTTCCACTTCCTCCTCTTCTATACCTCTTTCCCTCTCTTTGTCTCTCACTCTCTCTCTCTCTCTCTCTATTTTACAAAATACTGTCCGATCGCTTTGTACCTACTACTACGAGACTCGTTTCCAAGCGATAACGCGATACGAATGTGAGACAAGGTGCAAAGGGGTTAAGGGAGGAATAGTGGTATAAAGGGGAAAAAGAGAGAGAGAGAGAGAGAGAGAGAGAGAGAGAGAGGCAAATTCGAAATTTGAAATTCGGTGCTCGCGTAAAACGGCCTTCGTTCGTGACGCATAGTAATAACGGGTTGATAGAAATTTTGAATATGAATGGAATCTGTGATCTACGAAGCTTGTTATCATTTAAATAGTGGATATATGGTGACATTGTTTCTTTCATGTACATATAATATATTCATTTTGTTTAAATTGCATTTTATATGCTTCATGATCAAACGAAACGAACCTGTTCGGGGAAAGAAGTTAATCTCATTTATATAATTTCCGTATAACATTATTGAAACGAACGTACGAGGAATAAAAAAAAGAAAAAAATAGAGAAAAAAAAATAAAGAAAAGGAAAGAAAAAAGGACGATCGTCATAAGCGAGTCGAAAATACGAATATATATATATATATATATATATATATATATATATATATATATTTTTTTTTTCATATGCCAATAAGTTGGATCGCTTAAGATCGCGATTAAATTCGTTAATGGAAATTCGTGCGTAAGGAAGTATCGATAAGTATGTGTTTGAAATTTTTTCTTTCCTTCTTTCTCTCTTTCTTCCTTTTTCTCTATTCTTTCTATATCTTTACCTTTACCCTCGTGCGTTTTATAAGCTCATCCCCGGATCGCAACGCTCTCCAACGATTTATTCGACTTCGTACGTTTCTTTTCCTTCCTTTCTCTCTCTCTCTCTCTCTCTCTCTCTCTTCTTCTTCTTTTTTTTTTTTTCTTTCGATTCAAATTCTTTTTTTAACCTTTTCTACGGTCAATGCGCAAATCCATGTGAGATTCGGTTGGTAGCCGGCAGGCCTGTTACCGGAATACATACATTTGCATACGTTTCCGAAAGGGTCGGCACGGACTCATTTGTCATTCGGTATCGCGACGATGTAGCTGCGGTTACGATTTACCCGGAGGCCATCCTGGCCATCAGCGTTATTCTTTCCCGTTTTCTTTCTCATTCTTCTATTTCTTCGTTCGGTCTCATTCTCCATTGGTCCTTTCCGCCCGAGCGTGGATAAACGAAATGGCATGGAAACCGTAACCGAAACCGTAACCGAAACCGAAGCGATTATTCGTGCGATACGAGGATCTCCCGTTAAAAACTTCGCTAATTTAGGAAAAAAAAAAAAAGTCGCCCTCTATCAATTTTCGATACTTCGTACTTTTCGCGCAAACAAAATGCCCGTTGAAAAATAAACGATGGATGAACGAACGAATGAATAATTGCGATCTATGAAATAACGTAGGAAAGATCTTTCTTTTTTTTTCGTTTTTGTCCTTCTCGTTTCTTCCTTTTCTTTTTATTTTATTTTATTTTTTTTTTTTTTTTTTCGTCAACGGAGGAATCCCGAAGAAAAACTCCTTGCGGATTTATCGATGTAAAAAAAATTACAAAGTTTAAACGCCCTATGGAAAACATTTGTACGTGTATTTTCGTAACTCGTAGAATTCGATATACTCAATTAAAAGTTCAATTCGGTTTATGAACCCGAAGACAACGAGCGGCGGTAAACAATGTTTATTCCAACGAATAAAATGCCCTTTCCATGAAAGAAGTCTTATTTAAACTTTCAAACAAGTTAACAAACAAATAAATAAATATGAACTATTTGCAGAAAGAATGAGAGAGAGAGAGAGAGAGAGAGAGAGAGACAAACAGAGAGAGAGAGAGAGAGAGAGAGAGAGAGAGAGACAGAGAGAATGAGAAAGAGAGAGAGAGAGAGAGAGAGAGAGAGGGTGAGAGAGAACAAGTTGGACAAGTTAAACAACTTTCAATAAGAACTTATCCCCGTTCGTCGATCGAAAGGGTTCACCATCGAGTTCCTCTTTTTTTTTTTTTTTTTCTTTTTTGCAAATTTTTCCCCGTCCTTTCTGAGGAACTTGGTCGATCCTTATATTCTTGAAAAAGCGACAAAATGGAACACGTTGAGACGGCATTGCGGGTACGGTAATACGGAGGAAACTCGAGGGAAAAGGGTATAACCTTCGAGGAGAGGAATGAAAGGGCTCTGGGAAAAAAGGGTGGTAGAGGTGTAGGGGTGGGTAGAGGGGGAGCGAATGCACGAAGGTGCTTGCCCGACGAAGGGTAGGTACTGCAAAAGTTACTCGCTGGAAAATATACAGCCTGCGCTTTCAGGAAGTTCGGATTATCGGAAAAGCGGCTTGGAAATACGAGTTAGCGCGAAGGCGTATCCTTCTACGGCCACGAACTTCTCTCTCTCTCTCTCTCTCTCTCTCTCTCTCTCTCTCTCTTTCTCTCTCTTTCTCTCTCTATCTATCCATCTTTCTCTTACTTTCTTCCTCTCTTTTTACTAGTATCGATTGCACGAGCAAGAAACGAGAACGTTTCGTTTCTCGAATTAAGTCTTCAATTCGAGTGGCGTGGCCAGTTAAAAGGTTCCTATTATATTCTTGAAATCCTGCCTGGCGCTTATCGAAACGTTCTAAGAATACAATACCGGGAAACTCTTGAGAGTTTTATTTTTTAATGAATTCCCGTTTCCTAAATCGACGTGAAAAGGGATCGGATACTTACTTACATAATCGAGATAAGTCAATTTATTAAAACAGAGAGAAAGAGAGACAGAGACAGAGAGAGAGAGAGAGAGAGAGAGAGAGAGAGAGAGAGAGAGAGAGAAATTGGAAATAATCGCTAACAATCGATTTTGTTTTTAATTTTTTTCTTTGTTCCTTTCCTTCTGCTTTTTTTGTTTTCTTTGTTTCCTTTAGATCGATATTAAGAATATATTAAAAATGCTTCCCGTCGAATGTTACGATCGCAATTTGTTTGCTTTGCTATACATTTTATTTATTTATTCGCTTACTTACTTGTACTTACGACGAATGTTAGGATCAATTGCAATTGTTTTGTTTGCCTTCTTTTTCCTAATACGATCGATCATTCGATACGATCGCTCCATACGTTCTGTTTGTTTTTTGATGTTTCAGGCGTACGTTGACCTTGTCAAGGCATGGGGTTGGAAAAGCTTTACCATCATATACGAGAATAACGAAGGACTGGTGCGATTGCAGGAGCTTTTAAAAGCTCACGGTCCGAGCGAATTTCCCATTACCGTTAGACAACTTAGTGAAGGCTCGGAATATCGGTGAGTTTTACGTATTTCTAAGCCTTCACGTAACATCATAGTTCCCCTGTTTCCACCTCCCTTTAACTTCTACGTCCATTCACTTTTCTATCTAGAAAAAAGAACGGAATGGCACGTACGTACCATCGACCGATCGATTCGTTCTTTCGATCGATCGAACTTTTCAACAGTGAAATGGGAGGAAGGAAAAGAGATATCAGTGATATTCGAATCGCTTGTCTTGTCTCTATCTTTCTTTATTTCTTTTTTTCTTTTTCGTTTTCCACATAAATATACGAATTTCTGATTTATAAAAGGATACGCGAGAGACGTGCATTTTTTTTTTATTTTCTGTTCATCGCCGATATGAATTCGATTTCGAAAGCGTTAAAAGTTAAATTAGAATGTAAACATTTTCATACTTCGAATTACGTAGTAATTCATTGTAATATAATATTTCATGAATTATTTATTCGTAAAAATATAAAGTGAGAAATGAAAGAAAGAGGGATCTCTTCTCTATTGTCTCTCCCCCCCCTCTCTCTCTCTCTCTCTCTCTCTCACTCTCTCTCTTTCTCTCATAAGCATTGTTATGCGAATTTGAAGTACTTACGGAGACGTGCACACATGGGACCAAATATTTTTGGTTTTCCAATTTGAAAATGGATATTCTTGAAAGCGATCGGACGATTCGTCAAAGCTACGATGATCCCCGTAACATTAACCCCCCCCTCCTCTCTCTCTCTCTCTCTCTCTCTCTCTCTCTGCGCATTTTCGTCAAATGAGTAGGCACAGATCGCGTTTCGTCGATCGAACATATATATTCTGTATGACACGAGATAGAAGAATTTCAAATCTCAATTTTCCTGCCGGTGCATTACTTATCGTTTAAAAAAAAAAAAAAAAAAAAAAAAAGAAAAGGAACAAAATGGTAGTCCGCTCGTTTTCCCTTTTTTTTTTTTTCTTTTCTTTTATTTTCCCCTTTTCCCCGAGGCTAAATCGTTTTACATTCGGATTCTGGGCTTTTATGCATATCCAACTTTTTTGTATTCTTCCTTTTTTTTTCAATCCGCGTTTCACGGACAAAACAATGTAATCCGTGTTGTGTGAACGTATTCGAGATCGAACGGTAGCGAGCCAGTGGTAAATTGTGCGTAGGGAAATATTGTTCGAAATATCAGGAGGCAAAGAGAAAAAAAAGTTTGGACGAGATTTGGAAAAATTTTTCCGAAATATTTTATCCTTTACGTTTTTAATTGTTATTGAGAATATTTTGAGGAAGATGTGTCGCACATTATTAAGGCCAACGACGTTGTATTTGCCCGATTCTTTTCTCGTCGTTTTCTCTATCTCAGATGGCCGGATGTAATTTCAAGACGGGCAGGAAGTTGAACGTCGATCAAATTAACGGAAAAGCAAACATCTGATGGGAAACGCGATCGATGTTGGCCGTTATGTGGTACGAACGTACACCGTTACAAATTAAACGTCTGACTCGACATGCCTTGTCCACAATGATCTTACATGATCGTTGGTATCGTTATTACATCGACTCGATCGGATTACACATTGACCGAATTATCGTGTTACGTTTGATTCGATAAAATGTCAAAAGAAAGGAATTGATAATATAAATAGAAAGAAAAAAAAAAAAAACGAGAAAAATATTAACGCACACACCTTCGACCCGGTCGGATGATAATAAGTATCCGATGTATTTCATTTGTATAGACTTGTCTAATTATTAATATAAAAAATTGTACGAATCGCGTGATTATACTGGATAATACTTTACGTTTATTTTGTTGGACAATACGATATTTCCTCGAACAATTTGGATATTTTAATTGCAAGACTTTTGGGATAATTTTATTTTTAATTACGAATATAGATGGGGGCGAGTAATACGCGTTATGTTTTTATATTATTTTATTTTATTTTGTTTTTTTTTTTAATTTATAGAACGGCTGATCAGCAATGTCGTTCGTTTCTCGAATGATATCGAACGTTTATGATAACTACTGATTTCATGTTTTACACATTGGATAAGGATCAACGAATTTACATGTTCGGATATGAATACGAAGTGTATATCTCTCTCAGTATTTTTCTTTCATCTCTTCGAAATATGTATATATATGTGGATACAAATATATGTGTTTGTGTATTTGTATAGAGTGTATTCGTAAGAAGAAGCTGCGGGTAGAAACGTTTAAAGAAATATATCCGTTCTTCTCCCTTTCATTCTCGTCGGTTTCGCGCTATCTGCTCGTTGAGAAAATTCTCTCTTACGTTACATTATTCATAAAGATCTACGACAGTGACAGTGACTTATCGCGAATGCCCTTCAACTGTAAAGAGAGCAACTACAGGATTTGAATAATTCAGTCTCAGATTCGGTAGGACCCATTCGTGCGGTCTTTTTCGTATAATAATTCATGATTTTTCTCAAGAACACATCTAAACCTTCGTGAAAGCTTCAAAGCGTCTTATATTTTTTACCTTTCGAAAATAAAAAAAAAATAAAAAAAAAAAAATACAGGTAATATTAAGTTATTTTATAGTAATAACCAATGACCGATGATCTAAATTTTGCATATTCCACTATCTTTCTAAGGATTTCTGCGAGACGACATTTGTAAGACCAGTAAATTATATATATATATATATATATATATATATATATATATGTGTGTGTGTGTGTGTGTGTGTGTGTGTGTAAAATTAAAAGAAAAAGAAAGAAAACCGAATTCTTCGGTAATATTTTATCGGATAAAAATTTATGAAGAGAAAATTAAGTGAATGTACGGGATTGCCGCTCTGGTCGTCCCGTATAAAATCTAACGTGACTTCAACGTAATCGCATACATTGGAATTTTATTTTTACAAAAAAGAAAGAAAAGAAAAAAGAAAGTAAACATTTTCGTTCGTTCGAAATTAAAAAAAAAAAAAAAAAAAAAAAAGAAAAGAAAAGAATTTCGTCGACCTCGAATATTTTCAATTCGTTTAAGCGCTACGAAATGCTCCGTGAGTTCTCTGACTCCGAATGCTGTTGCTGCTGCTGCTGCTGAACCCTTAGAAAATAGCCTTTTCACTCGTAGAATATGGAAAGTCATAGGAAAGTTTGCATGAAAACTGTAGAAACGATGTTGTAGATGATAGCGATGGCAATGATATGATACCGGTGGTAGATACGGAAATAAAGTCATCCCTTATTTTCCGCGAAAGGAAACGGACGGAAGCCGGGGTCGCGTTTGGTCGTACGACAGAAAGGAAAGTTTTTCACGTTTGTGAAGCTTACGGAACAAGGTCGGCATTGGTTTACTATGCCACGGAAGATAAGAAGCCGCTGGTGCCGACGGCGATGCTTCCGATTTGTCGATTCCAACGTTCTCGGAAGAATAACAAAAGTGAAATGATTCGAGGAGAGAAAGGAAAACAATTTTATTGTTTCGTGATTGCAGGGTATATTGTAAAGGTAGAGAAAGAAAAACGAACGAAAAGGAACGAAAGAAAAGAAAGAAAAAGAAGTAGTATATCGTAACATTTAGAAACGTAATTGAACTATAGTGGATAAATTCGTAACATTAATTCTTCGAGACCGTTCGTATAAAGAACTTATCTAGCTAGACGAACGAGATGCGTGAAGTTAACGAAAAAAAAAAAAAAAAAAAAAAAAAAAAAAGAAAAAGAAAGAAAAGAAAAGTTGTATTGCAATAATTACAACGTAGGTTTCTATAAACGAAAATAAAAATAAAAGAGGTATAATGGGAAAGCTAAGCTTGTGATATGAAAAGGAAACATGAAGTAAGGGTAAGGGCGTGTGTGTGTGTATGTGATAAAGTATGAAACGGAGAAAAAGAAAAATAGATAAGCCAAAAGTAAAAGAGAAAGAGAGAGGGAGAGAGAGAGAGAGAGAGAGAAAGAGAGAGAGAGAGACAGGATAGATCTCACAAGGGAACAATAGTGAATGGGTGATGAAATGTGAGGGGAAAGAAGAGAAAGGAGGGAAAGGTGAGAGTTGGGAGGTACTCACATTTCTCTCTAAAGATGAACGTCGTCGCAAAGGGAATCTCGTCTTTTCCTTTCGATACGCAAGCCATTCGATACGCTCGACGGATCGAGAAATCGGGAGTACGAGAGCGATTCTTTTTGTCGGATTGACAAAAGATATGATAGCTCTAGCAGGTACGAGAGTTTTGATAAGAGTTAACGTTGTGCCTCGACGTAAAAATTGATTCCCTTATCTATCTTCTTCGCGATCGATTGAACTCGTCGAGTTCTTTGACCTCTTCGAAAATTCTAATCGAATCCTAATACCCGCTGCACCCCCGATCCCCCTCCCGCCCTCTCCGCTAACCACCAATGAACTCGTACGTGATTAGAACGTTTCGCATTTTAACTTTAATATGTATCCAAAGGACGCGAGACGAAACAACGTTACTATCGAATTTCACGTCGAACTCGAATTACGATTCCTCTCGTTCGACGATATCGGAGAAATCTATTCAATGCTGTTAATGTATATAATCTATTTATAGATGTTGCAATATGACGTAAATATATATATATATATATATATATATAATCAAACCAACGTACCCAAGAACTTCGTTACGATGTTCCTTTCACCTCAACTTTATATATATATATATAAATATAAATACTTCTTTTTAGATCGGATTTCGTTAGTAATTTCGATAAAACGAGATCTCAATCAATAGAAATATCGTATCTTTGCGATACAACCAAATACTTTTGTTAACGTGGTATACATGCATATACATATGCACACACGCAAGCGAATCGAAATTTTGACACGGTACTCTCTCTCTCTCTCTCTCTCTCTCTCTCTCTCTCTCTGTATCACTTTAAAACCACTCTAATTATTTTTAATCCTATTATCATCGAAAACGATAGATATTACGTCGTTGTTCGTAGTTAGATCAAACGATCTACATATATTTATCGTTAAGTCGGATCTTACTACCTTGGGAAAAACTTTTCTTTATCGAACGAACTGTGATTTTAATGAGGAGAGAGAGAGAGAGAGAGAGAGAGAGAGAGAGAGAGAGAGAGAGAGAGAGAGAGATTGATTCGTAAGCTATTTTTTCATTGAAGAGAGAGAGAGAGAGAGAGAAAGAGAGAGAGAGAAGAACAAAATTTGTTACTTAAAACGTTTCGAATAACATCAAAGTGTTATTAAACGTATCCGCAAAGTTCTTAGCCATCGAACTATCGAAAACTATAGATAGCACTAACACTCCTTTCCAGGGTTTCTCCGATCACCGCAAAATCTTACCTCACGTTCCACAAGCCAATAGGTGGTTTCCGATTGATCAAAGGAAGCTGGTTATCCATTGGCTATCGCCTGCTCTTCCTTTTCCTTCCTCAATTAGCCTGATTGAAATCCCAAGAGCGTAGAACGAAACTTCGTGAAAAGCTTCTACGTTTCCCCTCCAACCCTCTCTCTCTCTCTCTCTCTCTCTCTCTCTCTCTCTCTCTCTCTCTCTCTCCATTCCTCATCCCTCTCTTTAACTCCTCCACTCCCCTCATCTATCTATTACTCTGGAAATAATGTACGTTCGAATTAATCGACCTGATATCCTTTGCGAGAATTAGCTAAGGAAATTTATTGCTATGATCCTTTCGTATAAATACTTACCTTCCTTTCTTCTTTCTTTCTTTTAATTAATCCTCCACTTTCTTCCGTTATTTATTTATTTGTTTATTTTTTTTTTATTTTTTTTTTTGGTTTCAAAGGACAAAAGAAGAAGACGTTTCGATATGAATTGAAAACGTTTCATTGGAGGAAAATAAATATGAATGCGGACATCGATGAGATCGATAAAGTCTCCTTGTCGTTTGAACGTGACTTTGATAAAAATCACACGGGGAAGAAAATCTCTTGGAGTTTACGTACGCGGTCCTTTTCTTACAATTTTACAACCCCCGCCCCCATCCCCTCTCCTCCCCGTCCCCGTTCCCCAACGGGATTCTCGATAAGCTCTTTCTCTCCCTTAGGTAATAAAGGGACAAACGAAAATAGGGAAAGTGCGTGAAACGGGAAACGCGTTCGTAATCCCACACAAACACATTTCTCGTTTAAGCATTTCTCTATACTGTTATTAAGAGATATGATAAAGTAATTAAATGGATAATTGTGTAACTATTTTTGCGGATATTCAGGGTGGTCCGAAGGAACGAATTAGAAACGGCCACGCGAATTAATTACAATACATTAGAACGATCATTAAAAATGCATTAGGAAGTAAAAATTTCCTGGGTTTTACCGGTACAATTCGAAAGAAAATTACAACGAGGAAATACGAAGATAACGAGAACGTTTTAAGCATTTTAACAAGATCTGAGTGTATTTCTCTTTGAAATTGTACAATTTTATACAGACACGAGCGTATCATTATGACGTTTCGATATATCTCTCTCTCCTCTCTCTGTTTAACTCTCAATCAAATACCTCTTAAATCAATCTGTAAGACCAATCAAAAATCGTTTTAAAATCACTTACAATTTAAGAATCGAATTGCACGTTCGAACGTAATCGTGTAAATTTGTTTATAACAACACTTGAACGAAAAAAAAAAAAAAATGCGTGTCCTATAGTTTTCAAATCGAGATACTTTAAGTGGTGTCAACGTCGTAGTTTTGCAAGCGACAAACTCCCGATAGTCCTGCAGGAACGTCGACTAGAAAGCGTTATGAATAATCTGAAGAAGAAGCACTGCTGAAAAGGGGTTCCTAAGAGTGAGAAAGAGAAAGAGAGAGAGAGAGAGAGAGAGAGAGAGAGAGAGAGAGAGAGACGAACTGATTCGTGAAGATTATTCCAGTCGGTGCTCGGAAGCAAGTGGCACCTGCAGTCTGCCGTCTGCAACGGCAGCCTCTCTACGTGGCCCTCTTCCTGCCCTCTAAAGGGTTTAAAAGAGTACGCTCGGGAAAACAAACGAGTATGTTAATTCGAGCGTGAAAGTGGGTACGTTTAACTTCTCGTAGTACCGCACTCTCTCTCTCTCTCTCTTTCTTTTTCATAGTTTCTTTCTCAATCTCTCTCTCTCTCTCTCTCTCTCTCTCTCTCTTTCTCTCTATTTCTCACGAAAGAAATTCCAAGATGAAACGTAAGAAAACGATTAAACGATTCGCTGAATTTGTCCCTTCATTCTTTATATCTGCCAACACTGTCAGAAGAATTATATCACGATTGTCGAGATAACGACGCGTGTATTGATCTAACGACGTGTAATTTTGTCGTTATATCGTCATTATCTTATCACGCATCTGAAGAAATCGAGTTTCGATTCGGTTCCGATCATCGAGCTTAGGGGAAATCGTTCATTCGGTATTTATTTACTTTTTCTCATCCGAAACTATCACCGGTCTTCTTCCTTTATCGACGAACGGGAAAACTCTACCCGGGAGAATCGTAATTTGTTTAGCCGGGTATCTTCTGAAAAGTTTCCCGTAAGATCGAGTTTCAACGATTCCGTTAGACAGTGGATCGAGAGGAAGTTACGATGGTTGAATTTCGAACGAACGTTGTTAATTGTTTAATCTTGACGGAAGTATAAGCCGAGAGTTTTTTAAACGGATATATAGCCATTTCGAGATTTATAAGAATTTTATCGGAGTATTTCATTCTTTTTCAAACGAAAAAAATTGTTTTTAATCTCCCCCACCCTCACTCCTCTCTCTCTCTCTCTCTCTCTCTCTCTCTTTCTCTCTCTCTCTCTCTCTCTCTCTCTTTAATCGTACAAGTTATTCCTTGTACTTAATAAAATGTAAATTCAGAGGGTGTAAAGTTCTTGAGCGCGATATCAACGATCGATCGATCGTTCGTTCGTTTTGTTTCGAGTACTTTTTAGGCTCAATCTTTTTTTTTTTTTCTTTTGACAAATCATACGAAAGTTTCTCTAAGCTTGTAGTTTTACAATCCGAAGGAACAAAATTTAGTCCGAAGGATTGCGAAGATGAGTATTTAATTGATTTTTATAATCGTCTAGGAACTTTTGCTCTACCATATATATATATATATATATATATACATACATATTTTTTTAATAGTCTCTTTATCGATGTCAAGAAACTTAATCATTGCTATCGAATGCTTCGTGGATAAACGACATGGAAGGAAATATCAGAAACGTTATTGTCAGTCGTAATTTGGAACGTTGAAAGTGATGAAATCGATTCCATAGCGAAATTGTTTAGTTATCGATATATTATATTTCGAAAGCTGAAGGAAAAAGAAGAAGGAAACAGAAAAAGATTAGAACACCCAGTGCCGAACTCTCTTTCGAAATTTCCTCGATGTAATCGAGTTCCCTCGTTCATCGATCTTTCCACTTCGAGCACTTAAGAAGCAAACTGTAGGGAGACACAGAGAGGGAGATAGATAGAGAGAGAGAGAGAGAGAGAGAGAGAGAGAGAGAGAGAGAGAGCGATAGATAGAGAAGTTCCCTGGTAGTCCTAAATAGATACAGCTTCCCAAGACAAGTAGCACAGTTCCACTTTCATGCCCTTCCAAACAGCGATCTAGCACTTATGGTCGTCAAAGTCGGCCGAACGGAACAATCGTGTCGCAATGTTTCGCCACTTTCAGCGGGAATTTTAAACTTCGTTTGCGAGAGAATCCAATTCCGAACGGACTAGGTTAAATTCACTTTCCGTGAAATTTAAGAGAGAGAGAGAGAGAGAGAGAGAGAGAGAGAGAGAGAGAGAGGAAACAATCGATGAACAATAGATTCTTTTTTCGATACCTGTCATCAACGAACGAACAGCGGAGTCCCTCGTTAACTTCACTTTTTATAATACTATCATTCACCAATATATTAAATGCGTCGAGTTGGAAATTAAATTCGAATCTCCTTCTTTTTTCTTCCTCTCTTCCTTCTTTCCTTCAACTGTATTTTATTAAGATAGAAAGACAGAGAGAGAGAGAGAGAGAGAGAGAGAGAGAGAGAGAGAGAGAGAGAGAGAGAGAGTGAGAGTGAAAGTGAGAAAATATAGGTAAATAAATCCTGGAAGATGAGTTATCGTTGAGTAAACTTTTTCGTTTCTTCCTTTTATCAAGAATATCACGAATGTTTTCTTCTTTCTTTCCTTTATCTATCATTTTTGTACATACCTATATGATATAGTACATCATATTTATATACATATATGTAGGTATACCTTCTAGGTGTATTGTGTGTATATACACACACACACACATACATATATACAATATATATATATATATATATATATATATATATATATATATCGTAGGACCAACACACTAGCTTCCTTTTCCATTCGTTTCAGGACAAAATGAGAAATGGTCTCGAGGGTGAGCGCTGGCAAACGTGTAACTAGCAACTCAGCCGACAGCCCGTTGAGTCGAGTTCCTAGTTCGCTCGAATGCTTTATCCTATCCTAGTGTACAAGTTAACCATGCTCTGACAAGTATCCAAGAACTCGTTGGAATTCTGTTAACGCGCCTCCTGAGAACATTTAGTTAGTTACGTTCGGAACGGTACGTGTCACTAATTGATGTAATATCCTTCGCGATTCTACTCGATTGATATATATATATATTTTTTTTTTTTTTCTTTGTCGTTTTCCTTTAAATTTTTCCAATTACGCGGAAGATCGAAACGTAGAAAGGACGTTTGAAAAATTCGTCGTTATTAAATGGAACATCGCGAATAACTGTTTCCTTAAAATCGTATCACAGATCGATCCCATCGAAACTCATCATTTCATTTTGTATTCCGTTTCCTTCTTCGTGGACGGTCATAGAATTTTTCATTTTTTTTTTTTTCCATCCACTCGTTCGTTCCTCCCCACCTCTCCTATCACCATCCGACCATTATTCGATTAATTAGAAAACTTTTCCCTTTAATTTACTTCTTCCATCGAACGGAACTTTAAATTACTCTCGACAGATGATGCCGAGTTCATGCTCCACGGATTATAGTCAAATAAAATTCCTTACGGATGCCGCGGAGTTCAGAAAGGGCGATATGGATTGATAATACTAATCGAGACACAGACAAACGCGAGGGGGGAAAAGCGAAGAAGGGTGCGTGTGTGTGTGTGCTTTTTTTTTTATAAATTCTATCTGAAAAAGATACTAAGGAGATTCTCGGGATGAGGAATTGATGAATCATGGGACACCGTAATCGTCGAGATCGAATGAAATATTTTGGGGAATAATTTAAAAAAAAGAAAAGAAAAAGATAAAAGAAAGTGCAATTACGTAGAGAGGCTTTGTATTAAAATAATATAAATGAACGGGAAGAGAGAGAGAGAGAGAGAGAGAGAGAGAGAGAGAGAGAGAGAGAAAGAGAGACAGATAGAGAGATAGACGAAGGAGAAACGTTTAAACTCGAATCCGAATATTACACAGGAAGCTACTCTTTTCTCATCGATGTAGCTTCAGGCAGTAGTTCTTAATAATACTATAGAGAGCACTAGTCCGAACTATTCTCTCTCTTTCTCTCTCTATCTATCTATCTATCTATCTCTCTTTCTCTCTCTCTCTCTCTCTCTCTCTCTCTCTCTCTCTCTTTCGCTCTTAACTCTTTTACCAACTCGTTCGAGCGTATACATTCCAACAGACTACATAAAAAAAAAAAGAGAGAACGCGAGGACGCACGGTATCGATCCCTCGAAAGCCGTATATCATCCGTTAGCGTAAAAGCTGCTTTGTCGGGGCCAGGTATTGGCTATCGTAACGCTACAGTTTATCTGAGTACTGAGCTATCTTGGTGAAAAGTAGAATTTGGCACGTTTCAAAGTTCACTTTTGATCTTTGGTTATATATATATATATATATATATATATATATATATACTTCTTAGATATAAAAATTATTTGTAAGTGTTAACTATCCACATATTGTAATACGAATCCATCTTAGATCTATCGATAACGGAGGTGAAGTTGAAATTATTGGATCGATGAATACATCTTACGAAGTACGGTGTACGATCGTTATTTTCTAATAATTGGTAGTATAGAGCTTCGAGAAAACAAAAATATGTCAGGTTAATGATGATAGAAAAATTTTTGTTCTTAAGAGAGAGAGAAAGAGAGAGAGAGAGAGATAAGAGCTTCGAGAACAAATATTTCGGTTTTATTCGGAGAAAAAAATATTACAGCTTGCACTTAAGTGTATGTATATATACACAGGCAAATGTAACGAATTCGAAATTTCATTCACGAAACTCTATTGAAACTTTTTATATTTTAATTAAATTCTTCGCTACGTTCTTTTCCGCGCGCGCGCGTATTTTTTTTTCTTTTTTCTATTTCTCTCTCTCTCTCTCTCTCTCTCTCTCTCTCTCTCTCTTACTCTTCCCTTTTCCTTCTTTTCTTTTCTTTTGTTTTGTTTTTCTTTTCTTTCTTTTTTCTTTTTTAACATTTTGTAGGTCGTACAAAGGGCCATTTCACAAAGAGTCGGATATCTAGATTCTCTCTCTCTTTCATACGTAGTCCATCGTGATAAAAGCAGGGGAAAGTCGGTCCAAGCAAAACGACGAGTGTTAAAATGAATATGAGACATTTCTACCTTTGTGCGTGAATTCCGGCTTGCACGAAACTCGTATGTCTTTCTCTCTCTAACTCTCTCTCTCTCTCTCTCTCTCTCTCTCTCCCCCTCTCTCTTTTTTTACGAACGTGGTTGATATTACAAACATCCATCACATATCCGTGGAATCTTCTCGCGTCTTAGAAGAAACACGTTGTGATGCATCGCATTTCTCATACGATTTCGCTTTCTCTCTCTCTCTCTCTCTCTCTTTTTTTTCTTTATTTTCTTCTTTTTCTTCTTTTCCATATTCTACTTCGGTAAGGATGGAGGAAGGAAGGATGAAATAAAAAAGCGAGGGGAAAAAAAAATAAAAGCCTCTTTCGTCTCTCTCCTCTCAATCCTTACCTTTCTCTTTTCCTTCTTCTATGCTCTTACGTATATACATACATATGTAGCTTACGTACAGATAAATCCGACATTTTTCTCAAAGTCGGCTTTTCGTGTCTATGTACCTTCAGGTAGTATAGCTTTTCAAGAAGGTTGGACGGAAATTCGTGAAATGTCCAATGTAGTGAGAACATTTTTACGAGAAATTCTTTATAATTTAGTTTTCCTTTTGATATTTCCATCGAATTCTCTCTCTCTCTCTCTCTCTCTCTCTCTCGTGTTTACGACGATTTTTAACGTAGTCCTTTACTAGTGCTGATCCCATTCGAATAATTTCGCGAGATCAATAGCTAATTATAGACCGTTTCAATGACGTACCGATGAACAAATACTCTTTAACGGGTCATTCGTGGTATCGTCGTGTTTTGATTGCAGTTGAAACGCTTGCCGCATATAACATACATTCACAGAGAATGCATTCGTAGAGAATCGTAATGAGTTTACCGATTGACAACAATCCTGCTTGAAACTTTTTAAAACGCATAAATGTAGTTCCATTCGTCGTTAAAACGTTCAATAAAAAATATGAGCACGTGCTATAACGTATTTTCGCATAAACACATACAAAAAAAAAAAGAATAAAAAGAAAAAGAAAAATTCCGAATAAACATTGTAATACGTCGTAATAGATTAACGTATATATGTATGTGAGTAGTATTATTGTTGAAGGATCGAATCATTGAGAGTAATAACCTTCATATAAATAAATAACACACGTGTGCCAGTGTATAAACAAAGAGAGATAGAGAAAGAAAGAGAAGGAGAAGTAGTGTATTAAATAATCACACTCCTCTCTTTCATACAATATAGTTTGTACGTTTAGAAGGTCAGTCTGTCTTGAACCGTGGAACTGAACGTATCGCTCGCTCTACATGGATAGTTTAATATTCTTGTGTTATTTCATTCTTCGAAATAGAAGGAGAGGAAGAGAGAAAGAGAGAGAGAGAGAGAGAAAGAGAGAGAGAGAGAAAGAAAGGTAATATTAATTATTAATTAATTATTAATTTGGAATTGTTTCTATCTCGAATATTTTAATACGGAATACAACTAATTAATTGTAATTAACCTTATACAAGATCAACGATATCTCTACGTTTCGTATATCAATATTAATTATCGTAAACACGTTTATTTGAACTTTCGTCGACGTAAATAAGTTCAATTATTATTCGTCCAACGAAATATTAAACAGTACAGTGTATGTATAGGTGAATACGTACGTACGTGTTTTATTAAACGGTAATCTCACGTTGGTCGTTAAAATGATATAAATCGTAGGGGAAAGAAGATGTAGTAAGGAAAAAAAAAAAAGAGAAAGA
>OU426851.1:27818890-27826390 GCA_911387685.1 Dolichovespula media | reverse complement strand
ACACAAAAAAGAAAGAAAGAGAACATTAAAATCGTGAGAACGACGTCATTAATTTGTTCTTCCGTTCGTTGGGACAACGATCGAATGAAATAATATTGATTATTACGTGTAATTATTCGATCGTATCCTTCCATATTTGTTTTATCTCTGTCGACTCTTTTAATCCGCGATACTTTTCTTTTTATTTTTTCGAACGTTGTTAAAAACAAAACAAAAACGCATATGAAAATCATAATACTTATATGCATTTATTTCGAAAGTATAATAAACAGTGGTTCCTATCGTTGAAACGAATGGAAAAATATCACGTAGCGTTTTGCCTTATATAACGATGTATACGCTTTGTAAATTTTTTGTTTTTTTTTTTCTTTTTTATTTTTTATGGAAACCAGTAAAAAAATTTCTTTGTTCCCGTGGTAAAAATAAAATCGCTCGCTCGTTTTTACGATATTTGTGAAAAAAGAGAAGAGTTAAAAAACGAAAGGGAAAGAGAATGAAAGATTATTCTTAACGAAACGAAAGTAACTAATTCGTACGTTTCTTTCGCATCGGTTAGTCTTATTCGTCAAATAATTTATAATTAATCTTAGGTATATTGAATATGTGTTCTCGTATATATAGACACACCGTACCTATGCATATATGTATGTACAAACAAACTCTGTGGTTTTCATTTATTCTGTCTCCATTCTTCGTCGATTTACACTAATACACGCGCACATATATTCGCGGAGAACCGCATTGTTCGGATTTACAATCCGTATTTATGACGTTTGACTTCCAATGCTACCGTCCAATTTTGATTCATTGTATACAATCGAGCTTATGTTTATGGTCACTTCACTCAAGCTTTAGCGAAGCTCTCTCGTAGCGACATACGAACCAACGATGCGCAGAATAATCGCTTTGTTTAGAAAGGAACGAATCTGTGCTATTTGCTTTGTATTGTGAATGTTGTAGTAGTCGAAATTAACTTTAAGCGGATTTTATTTTGTGTAAAGGTAAAAAAGAAAAAGAGTAAAATTACGTGAATTCATTTCTTTTTTTTATTTAAAAAGATTTTGAAAACAAACATAAAGTTTATCTAACATAATTCATTCTATTTATTATATATATATGTATGTATATATATATATATGTTTATGCAGAAAGGTTTTTATAGATACGTTTTTATACATATTATATATAAAAATATGTTTGTATGTTTACGTATGAAGATAAAGTAAATAAATAAAAAATACTGAAAATCTCAACTCGTAGGAACAGAGACGTGTAGTCGTTTTCACATTTACGAATATAGAGAACAGACTGTAATTTTTCAAAACGGGAGTAGCCAATGTCCGGATCTACATATTTATCGATGTGGTGTCCCGTCCGCTGGAAAAAGTTTTGACGCAAACCAGAAATATATACATAACCGTATACATGTATACGTAGATATGACATATAAAGAGGGGTAATAAATTCCAGTTGTATCCGAGCGAAGATAGACGTTAAATTTTGAAATTTGTGTCGTTTGATCAATGGAAAAAAAAAAAAGAAAAAAAAGAAATATTCCTTTGTATATAACGCCATAATTAATTTGATATTGCGATAATTCGAATGCCTTTGATGTGTAATTACAGTTAATTCCTCCGTACGATACATTATAATTAATTAAGAAAAATAAAGACTAACGAACTTTTGTAAATCCATAATTTGTATGATTAAAAACAATCAAGTGTTATAAAATTGAAGGTCGAACAAGGACCGAGCTTTTTTATAAGAGAATCTTTCTCGTGCGACAATACGCACACGTCGAGAGAATTTTGAATACACTCGAGGAATGATTCGAGAAAGAATATCAGAAAAGTTTTAACGAAAAAAATTGTGAGAGAAAAAAAAATATATATATATATATTGAATTCGTTGGATGAACGTATAGCCTCGAAATGAGAAAGATTTTTTTGCTTTTTTCGTTCTTTTTTTTTTTTTTTGCTTTTTCTTAATTTTCACGATCGTTCGACCGACGAAGGTAAAAGTTTGAAAAGTTAGAAAAGTACATGGACCGTTGAATAGTTTAGATAAGATATTGTTCGTACATTCTCTGTAATATAGTATTCATAAGCGAGAGGTTACTTACTAGTTCACGATGCTCTCGTCATGTTAGAAAGATAAGAACATAAATTTATCGTCGTACGCGAGGAAACGGAAGGAGGAATAGTCATTGGACGGAGGACGACTCTCGAAACACGACTCCCATTTTCGATACATCCATTAAATTTTCATCTTGCTAGAGGAGACTTAGAATATCGATGGGTCGATACGAAACCTTTCGGGAATTTAAATGCGCGCGAGGAAAAGATCGACCAGAGAAAACTGAAGTTCGAAATCGAAGGATTCGATTTTATCGAAAAGACGAAAGTACTTTTGTACTTGTCGATTTTTGAATAAGTCAAACGTTTGAAGACGTGGAGCGAAGAATGGGACGAAATAAAAAAAAAAAAAGGAAGAAGAAGAATAAGAGCAAAAAGAAGAAAAAGAAATATGCTTTTTTTTTTTTTTTAAACGTATCAAAGTAAAATTATTACATTGATTAAAGGTTGAAACGAGAGAGATCGATTTAAAGTATATCGTTTATTAATTGTAAATGATCGGTGTTGTAATCGAGCTACCATCAAATTACTACGTACGAATGCAATTTGCAAGCGATCGTGCATCGACCACTAATTAGGCACGAAGGTAATTGGTACGAACAACTTGATCCATCGACGAGATACATCCTCTCGTTCCCTCTTCTCCAAGAGAAGTGATACCGACCGATAAGATAATCCTAATTTTCCATATAAATCTTTCCAATCGTGTTCGACGATAATACGATGAAGGAGTTTCGTGGTGATATTAAAAAAAAAAAAAAAAAAAAAAAAAAGAAAGAAAGAAAGAAAGAAAAAAAAATAGAAAAGAGAGAAGACAAATCATTTCAAACTACAATAACGAAGCTTAATTCCCCGTATAATAATCATATAGGAATTTACAATGATGTAAATTCAAGATTCTCTGGTAGAGAATATGTAGGGGATTTACTCGACTGTATTTCATAGACAAGGCTGGTATCACTCGAGTTTCTGGCTTATGGGAATGTCCTATGGGATTGCATTCCGTGTTTCGTAGATTCTCCGTCGATCTCAAGCATACATACACACACACACACATATATGTACGGAAACATACGTATGTATATGTACTCGAATCTGAGAGATTATCTTGATATGATCGTGAAATTCGATCACATATATAACACAATTGTAATCCAGAGACGTTAAGCAATCACTCTAGGCCGCAACTTAATGCCTAACTCATATACGCATTGCTTAGATCATCGACAAATATGTTCTGTTCTCCGTTGAGGTGTTAATGTCCCAGAGGATTATGGAGTTGCTTTGTGAGATTGATCTCGCTAATTTCTCTCGTTGGACTTACCTGTACTTTCAATAAATAAAATCGATCAAAGGGAATTTCGAATAATTCGTTTTTGAAAAGGATTAATCGCAAGTAAAACGTGAGAGAGAGAGAGAGAGAGAGAGAGAGAGAGTGAGAAAGAGAGAGTGTCGTCGTTAAATTCAAATAAGATTGTTGAATATTTTTCACTCGACGATCTTTCTTACGATTGGTGCAAATTGAAAAATGCTTTCAGACATTCTTTTTCTCTTTTAAAAAATTGAATCAACGTTTCATCTCTACGGCTTATACACGGTATTACATAAAAATTGCGACGTAACTTTGAGCAAAAAAAAGGACGAAGAACATCTCGTAACTGCGTTTCGTTTATCAAAGAGTATTTCGTGCAAGGGGATAGGTAAGGTGAGATTTTTCAAGCTAATAGTTATAGGTAGCTTTAAGGAACTCGCTTGTATACATATATATATATATATATATTTATCTGTACGCACGACTGTGTCCTTTTATTAAGAAAATAACTACTGTTTGTCAGTGGAAAATGAAAGCTTACTTTTTAATACTCTCTCATAGTTTTTTCCAAGCTGTAATAGTAACCTGATACTTAAAACGATTAAAAAAAAAAAAAAAAAAAAGAAAACTTTTATCTACGAGATTTTAATTATTATTATCATCTCTCTCTCTCTCTCTCTCTCTCTCTCTCTCTCACTCTCTCTCACTCTCTTATATTTCATAAACGAAGAAAAGAAAATATATTAGATTCTCAGTATCTACGAGGTATTTATTCAACTGTAATAGCGTTGAACGTATAAGAAAAAAAGAATAAGAAAAAGAAAAAAAAAGAGATAGAAAGATAGAAAATCCAATGAAGTCGAAGGAGGACCGAGAGAAGGGTGGTGGTGGTGGTGGGGGTGTGGGGTGGTAAGAATAATAAAAATAAAAAGTCGAGTTAAAGATTTGAGAAGTATTCGTTGAGTACAGATCTAGCAATGACTTCTTTGTCTCCTCGTTCGAAGAAGAAGAAGAAGAAGAAGAAGAAGAAGAAGAAGAAGAAGAAGAAGAAGAGGAAGAAGAAGAGGAAGAAGAAAGAAGAAAAAGAAGAAGAACCACTGGACGAAGGGCTCGAAAAACACTTTAACGTTTCCCTAGAGTTCTTCATGCTCGACTAACACGACCCTTGTCTTCCTCCCGCCACTCACTCAGAGTCCTCTTCTCAGCCTCTTCGCGATATTGAAATTCGTGTCGCGAATAAAACTTGGATATTGAGAGAAAAGGAGAAAGGGAGAGAGAGAGGGGGGGGATGAGGGGGAGAGAGAGGGAGAGAGAGAGAGAAAGAGAGAGAGGGGGTGGTAGAGACTGTCAAGGAAGAACAATGGAAGTGGGGAAGAGGATATCAAGCGAGTCTTCGAGAGGAAAGAGGAAGAAATATTTATCTTTCTATCGTGTGTTCTTCTCTTCTATCTCACTTATTTCCTCTTGTAAGAAACTTTAGATCTTGAAATTGTATTCTCTTATTCTCACTCTCTTTCTCTCTCTCTCTCTCTCTCTCTCTCTCTCTCTCTCTCTTTCTATCTTCGTTCTTATTACTCCTTATCCATGTTGCTTCCTCATCTTTATCTTTATTTATCTTGTTGAACATTATTTGAGAATACAAATTGTCAAGATGAATAATACATACGTATCCTAAATCTCGTGGTCGTCGTAAGAATTTCTATTATGACAGATCGTTCTTTTTTTATATTTATTATTATTATTTTTTTTTTTTTTTTTTTTTTTTGATAATCTATATCGATAATTTATGTTGTACATAGGTGTCGTTATGCAAGACTAAATTTTAATCGTTATTTTTATTCAATATTTATCGACGTTGCTTTATTCGTGATTGTTTTTTTTTATTTTTTTTTTTTGTAATATTATTCGTGACTTCAAACGTCACGCGTTATGTAAACAAATAAGTCGATAGCGCCGAATTAGTGATAAATAGAACGATCGAAGTAAATCTTTATCAAATTCATCTTAGATCTCCTTTGGTTTCTGTTATGTGCCACACCACCTTGCGTGACCAACGTTCGTATATACTTTCCCCTTTGATGTTAACGATGTGGTGCTATTTCTACGTTAACTTGCTAGGAACTGCAGTAACAAGGGGCTTTGAATCACGCGTTGGGAAACTTCAAACCTGTTTTGCTTGACCGATAATGGTCACTGGATAATACTTCAAATGAATTGTACAATAATTATAATTATTTGCGATAATAGGAACGTGTTGGATATTCTTTGAAATTGAATATTTCTTTTTCCTACGTTTTCTTTTTTTCTCTTTTCTTTTTTTATTGCTGCTTAATTCCTCACATTCCTTCACAACGCATCGCACTGTTTCCCTTTTATTCGTTAAACATTAAATTTATTCGTTAAAGATCTTTCATTCCGTTCATAACATTTTTTTGGTTGATAAAAAAAAAAAAAATGTTATTCGATTTAAAAAAGAAGCGATTTCGAATATCTTTGTAACAATTTAGTACGATCACTAATCAGATATCAAATCTTATCGTCAAGTATATCGACGTTTTTAGACGAATGACATGTTGAAAGGTGAAGACCCCAAAGAGAAAGAAAAAAAAGAGAAAGATAAAGAGAGAAAGAGAAAGATGGATAGATAGATAGATAGATAGATAGATAGATAGATAGATAGATAGATAGATAGATAGATAGATAGATAGATAAGAAAATATTATTTGGAGGATTCTCATATAGTCGAAAAGAATTCTTGAAGGAAGAAGAGATTGGTTAGAAAAAGGACACACTACAGGAAGTTCGTAACGTGCCGCAGGATGATTCGTCCTTGAGAAGATCTGAGCTGGATTAAGAAGAAAAATGAGGAAAATTGGGATGGTGGTAGGCGAAAGAAAAAGAGAGAAAAGAGAGAGAGAGAGAGAGAGAGAGAGAGAGAGAGAGACTGTTATTTTATCCTCCTTTCTTGAATCCTTCATTTCTCACAAAGCTGATCCATCTCGTCAGTTTGCTTCAAAAAGCCGCTGTCAGTATTAACGTCAGCTGAGAACACACCCATGAAATGGTACCGTCAATTAATAAGCACAAGTTAAAAATACTAATTAAGATAACGTTCTTTCTTTTCTACTTCTAATTCCTTTCTTTTTTATTCCTTCTCTCTCTCTCTCTCTCTCTCTCTCTCTCTCTCTCTCTCTCTCTCTCTCTCTCTATTTACTCGTTTAATTACGAATCTTGAAGAGACGAGAAAATAGTAAGATTTATATTTCATCTCTCTTCACGTTAGGATCTTAATGAAAATTTATTCGTTAAACATTGACTCCTTTTTTTTTCCCCAGGTATTTAACGAAGTAAAAAATAATTCTCAAATCTTTCGTTCGCTTTTGTTATTTTTCTTTTTCTTTTTATTTGTTGCTTTCTTTTTCTTTTTCATATTTTTCAAACGTACAATACGAGACAGGACAGAATATTACTTTTTATCGGAACGATATCGAAAACAATGTTATTGAATAAAGCCGGGTGTTCCGTGTAAATAACAAGGATGTATGGAAACGAACTATGAGTATCCACAGCGTAGTATTATAAGGATCAATGTGTTTCGTATACCTTCGAACAGAACGGACGTCGATCGATACCGTCTGTGAATATTTTCTATATCTTTCTTCAATTAAAATTGTTGGTGCGTATAAATTCTTCCTTTTTGTTTTTCTTTCCTTCTCTTTTCTTTTCTTCTTTTATACACGGTGTCACGTACCATGAGGTATCCGGCTCGTCGGATTCCATTTCAAGCTTTCGTTAAAATTTCAACCTCGAAAAATATTTAAACGACGTTTAATTTTTGTACGATTAAATAGAACGATGGATCGATGGATCGATGAAACAATTTTTATGACATCTCCTAATAGTAGAATGAATCTGACGAACGCATTTGCTAACATATCAATTTCCGTTAATCTTCGCCGACGATCATTATTTCCGGTCCTTCCAACGAGCCCATTTAATAACTAACCTGGCAATGATTATTTTGCAAAAGCGTCGTAGATTATTTCTCTCAAT
>OU426851.1:27803890-27811390 GCA_911387685.1 Dolichovespula media | reverse complement strand
TCTTTTCCCCTTTTTTTTTTTTTTTCTTTTGCCTCCCCTTTTATTTTTTTTCTTTTCTTTTCTTTTTTTTTTTTACTTTTTTTTCTTTCTTTTTATTTCCTTGGTGATCGATGAGATTTCATTCTAAAGTCTCAGAGAAAGGATCGACCCTATTCTTTTGATTCAGCTTACAAAGTAGGAGATCAATTATAGTTGAAAGGAAGTTAAACTCGATACAAATGTCAATTTACTCCAATTTTTCTTCCCTTTATTTTTCTCCTTCATCCTCGTCCTTTTTCTCCTCCTCCTCCTCCTCTACTTTTTAAATTGATTTTATCGAATAAATTTTTTTTTCTTCATTTTCTTTAACGCGATCCACTTAGTGAACAAAAAAAAAAAAAAAAAGAACAGATAAAGGAACCCTCGAAAGATACGAGGATTCTTGTCCCACTTGGCTATTATTCCTATTCCAAGAAGAATTCGTAAGAATCGAGGTCGTCAATCGCAATATTCGAGATGACGTTGCCAGTTAAATCATCCGTGATAACACGCTGCTGTGGGATCGATTATCGGCGAAAGAGAGAAAGAGATGGCTTTATATGTATGCATATCTACTGGCTGATCGAGGATGATTACAAAACTCTTCTCGTTTTCCGTTCACACCACCGAGACGTATATATCGATTATTCGAGTTACAGTTAATCGTACGGAGAGTGATGATGATTATTCTCTCATCTCTGGTTTTTGTTTTCTCTCGTAGAAATTTATCGAGCATAAATTTTCTAATCGAATGCCCCTCGCGAAAACTATTCAAACGATCCTCGTCAGTCGGATGAAGGATATGCGATCTTCTCTCGACGAAGAAGAAAGAAAATGATTAAAAAAGAAAGAGAGTGTGGGTGGGAGGGAGGGAGAGGAGATTAAACGAAAATGAATAATGATATATCGCTTTTAATAGAGGCAATATTACATATTTAATAATGTTTATATTATTAATATTTAAATACGTATGTGGTTAGAAAATCACATCACGCGCGCGCGTATACGCGCATATCAATGTTTAATATAGTTTAATGTGTGATTAAATTATCGAATTTTTTAGTGGATTTCGTGAAAAAGAAAATGTAAGGAATAAAAGAAGAAAAGAAAAATTGTGACAATGCGATCCCGCCCAGTTTTACTTCTATTTTCATATTTACTTAACAGATGATAGAACGTGAATTTCGTTACTTTATAAATTTATGAAAAATATTAATTGATTTGCTTTATAAAGTTAAAAATTCACAGTTCGTTATGTACGATTTTGCAATCGTTTAAATGCACGTATTCGTCAAAGTATCTTTTTTCCTCCCATTTATTATTCCAATTTTCTCAACGCACATTTTATAATATCTCAAGCGTTACAGTTTATTTGTAAATAATGCAGAGTTATTCGTCGAAGGAATAAAGAAAATTGTATTTCTCTTTCCGGGTTTTCTTCGTGCATCTAGGTAAAGAAAAAAAAAAAAAAAAAGAAAAAGGGAAAAAGGATGTGGACGGGCTGATCGTATTATTCACGGAATAGTAAATCACTATGGTCTGGTACTATGCGCGATAACGCTCAGGAACGAATGTGAAGTACATATATACCTTACTTGCGCTTTCATGAACGAGGCATACACGTTTAAACGATTTCCACGGTCATCGTGGAAAATGTATGTATATTTACCATCTCCGGGATATTCTTCAAATTTTTAAAGTTAATCTTGAAATAAAATATAACGAATAAATTAGAATAATTCATTAAAAAATATTGAATAAACTATACGTACCTCTGAATAGTATAATAACGCAAAAACATTTTGTTCACTCGGTTAATTATTCGTTCGTCTAGCTTATTAAACATAACGAACCGACTTCATTAATAAAATTTTTTTATAAATCATCACGTAACTTAAATCCTCCTACGAATATGTTGATTTATTTTATTTTCAAACATTCGCGTATTTCGTAGCACGTTGTAACTATTCCACCGAGTATATGTAAAGGTATTCGTGTAACGTAATAGCATTAGTACCGACGATAATCCAGTTGGCTGATAGCAAAACGAAATAACCGTTGGCTTCTACGTCGGTTCGCTGTGAAATTTAAAATTCTGGACAAAAAAAAATAGAGAGAGAAAGAGAGAGAGAGAGAGAAAGGGGGGAAAAAGGGAATACAAAACGATTCCAAAAATATGCAGATAGAAAGAGAAAAAGAGAAGTGAAAATGAAAATTCGCCTTGGTTTTTATGAAAAGCGAAAAAACTAGGAGAAAATTACAAAAATCCTTTTGAGTCACGTTAACCGCGTGTATGTGTGTATATATAAATATATATGGGGATTTTGATGTATCTTCGACCATCTTGTTCAACCCCTCCATCAATTTCTCTGATACTTCGTTGACACTAACTAGAGAATACATCCGTGAGACGCGTACGAGTACGTTTTAAGAGATAAGCAAGAAAATTTGATTCACCGACGTAATAACTATCGTACGAACTTATTGCTGTGCTTTTTAACAAAAAAAAAAAAAAAAAAAAAAAAAAAAAAAAAAAGGAGAAAAAGAGGAAAATTAAAATAAATAATAAATGTTTCGTCGTATCTCCGTCGTAAAAACAAATTCGCGCTCGCTCGTTTCTCTCGCGAGAGTGTTTCTCCGGATAAAGGTGAAAAGAAAGAAAGAAAAATAATGAAAAAAAAAAAAAAAAAGAAAAAAATAAACAGAAAGAGAAAATAAAAGGAAAAAAGAGAAAGGAAAAAGGAAAGAGCGATGACATTGCCCATGAATATTACGTGTAGTAATAATTAAGAGATAATTAAATAGAGAGTAGTAGTCTGTCGAGATAATAACGAAAGTAGAACGTAGAACGAGATGGAAGTGGACAAAGACGAATGATTGGAGGAATGATGGAAAGGCGGAGCCGTGAAGGGGGCGGGGGCGGGGGCAGGAAGGGAAAGGAAAGGAAAGGAATTGGAGTAAAGGAGAAGAGAAAGAAGGTGTCAGAGAGAAAAGCTTCGTACGTGTTTCGTGCCAGAATGCTCGGCCGAACGATCTCCGCAATATCGTCGGATTCTCTGTGTCTCACGATATCCATTCTTATCGAAATCTTTCCTCTTGCATCGACGCGGAAGAGTCTCTTTGCGATTTTTCTAAACGTCTACCGAGAGATAGGGGAAAGACGGCAAATAAATAAAAAAAAAAAAAAAAAAAACGAAAAGGAAAGAGAGAGAGAGAGAGAGAGAGAGAGAGAGAACAAAAAAGAAGAAAAATAGAAACGGTTAAACATTTCTTTGTTGACGGTTTTCACGTACGGATAAACTGGCACGATCGTCGGTATCGCAGATTTTTTTCATTCTTTCTTTCTTTCTTTGCTTTTTTTTCTTGATTTTTTTATTTTTTCCATTTTTTGCGCGCGAGAAAGGATCCCACTCAATGTCGTCCTGTTAACCAACCGCTCCCTTTGTAAAATCATAAGGAAAGGATAAAAGATAAATGAAAATAGGAGCGTAACGATCTGTAAAAAAAAAAGAAAGAAAGAGAAGTAATTCACGACGACGTCGTAAAAAAAAAAAAAAAAGAAAGAAAGAAAGAAATACGCACAGTTTAGGGAATTATCGATCGGAAATTCCTTTTTTTTTATTCGGATTGATAGGTAAAAATACCAGCGATGGGACGGGGGTTGAGGAATATTTGTTCGGTATTCGAGTACGAGCGAGCGAGATCACGCCGATGGAATTTCAAGGAAGTTATTCGGTGCGAACTGGAAAATCGTTTCGTGGGAGATCGAATGAGTCGAATCGATTTGTTCTCGCGGATTTGTAACATCGTAACATTTAATCCCGAGACCAAACGCGTACGTTCTTTCTCAATTTCAAAACCAAGATTTCGTCGGACGAGTTCGTTAACAATAATATCAATTTCGAAATATTGTATCTCAATATATCAATTCTCTCTTTTAATGACTCTCCATCGAGTTCTCTAACAAGGATAACGAACGACGATTAAATTTCGAAGTAATTAAAACTGATAATGCTCTTGGGAAATACGATAAAAGTCGGAGGGAGAGAGAGAGAGAGAGAGAGAGAGAGAGAGAGAGAGATATGAGAGATGAGAGTTGAGAGAGAAAGTAGGAAAAAGGGAAGGATGAAAAATGAAGTAACACTATTACGAAATTGTTGCGATATCTAATAATACTTCATTTTCGGCTGTAGTTTAAATCGCCTCTAACCAGCTGTTTGTTCTGTAAACTATTTTCACGCCCTGGAAGAAAATAATTTTCTCTCTCTCTCTCTCTCTCTCTCTCTCTCTCTCTCTCTCTCTCTCTCTCTTCCCTATTTTCAACCCTCCCTATCTCACCTTTCTATCTCACCAAACACATTCTTCCGGATGATAAAAGATTTATATTTTAGCGTTTCGTACTGGTCCTTAAAAAAATATACTCTCGTAATTAACTTTCTTTTTTCTTCTCTCTCTCTCTCTCTCTCTCTCTAATTCTTATATATTTCGTTATATTTTTTATTATTTTCTTAGCGTATACTAGCTGTCATTATATATCTTCGTCTTTCTCACTTAAAAATGAATAGGTCGTGTTGTAGGAAGGACGAGAGAGCGAAAAAAGAAAAGAAAAGAAAAAGAAAAAAAGGAAAAATAAAAAAGAGCGAGATAATATAAAGAAAAGGAAGGAAGAAGGAAAGAAAAAGAAAAGTAGTGGAAGGAATTTCAAGACCTTATATGTATATATTTATATAATCGTAGCTTCGCGATGGAACGATTTATCCTCGCGGTCTCCCAGCAGATTTCAATTTAGATCCATTAAAATGTAAATTAGCGCGGGTATTTGTTCAGACGCCAGGGCCGGAGGTGTGCTTTCTTCGGAGCTCTTCCTGTTGACTCGGCTCTTCCGAACGACCGGTAGACGTTGGAGAATGAAAGGGAAGGGTAGTTTACCCCGTAGATCTGACCTACGAACGAATTGTTAAGGGTCGCGGCAGTTCCCCTGGCACCCACTTAATTGCCGTCTCCCTGCGTTAAATGCTCTGCCGCTCTTTAAAAGGACCACCGAAGGACTTCCTCTAATCGCGATATCTATCGACTTGGATTATTTCGATTAACGATGTTACGGGAAAGGAAGAATGAGAGGGAGAGAGAGAGAGAGAGAGAGAGAGAGAGAGAGAGAGAGAATCGATTTTTCCTCGATTGATATAACGAACTTAAATCGTTCTTGGAAAAAAAAAAGACACAAAAAAACTTTGACGAGAATTCCTTGAAATTTCGATAAAAGAGATTTCGATCGGGATTATTATTATGAAAAAAAAAAAAAAAAATATATCAAAAGAAAATTATCCTTCGTCGATTATTGTATTAAATTAAATAACGTTTTCCGTTCGGTTTAGATTTATCTTTTCATTTTTTTCTTTTTCTTTTTCTTTCTTATTTCTTTTTCCTTCGGACATTGAAAATAATATCATCGTACATCGTCGTAATATAATATTTATTCGTACGCTTTTGATCCAAGAAAGATCTGACAATTTATTTCGATTGACATTGTTACGAGAGAAATATAAGAAATATATATAGAGAAAAGGGGATAATCGATTTTTCGTCGAACAATAAGAGACGAGCTTGGTCGTAGATAATCATTCTTGGAAAAACTTGACGTGAAATGAGAGGAAATCCAGGAGATTCAATGAAACGGATTTCGATCAGGATTATGAATCGTGTTATCTTTCAAAAGAATGACCGTAGTAACAATCTCTCTTTATATCCTTTTATTATTACAGAGTATAATTCAGTTTAGGAACTAGTTTGTAAAAAAAGAAAAAAAAAAAAAAAAGAAAAAAGAAGAAAAAAGGAAAGAAAGGAATGACAACATTTATTACAACATAATCTAGTTTTTTTTTCTTTACTTTTATTTTATTTTTGTTTTGTTTTGTTTTATTCCTTTAAACAATCAAACCGATTATCGATTTCGTAGTTATATTGTATTATTATCGCGTTATGTGTACTTTAGTTCGCTTAGGCATACACGGTAACGCACAAATGCATTCGTATATTGTATTTCAGGGATAATTTGCGAGACTTAGTGTAACTTGGTGTGAACTTGACAAAGTTAATCAGAATACATCATTGAAATTTAACACGTGCAACGTATTATAGCGAGAAGAGAGTACGGTGCCGGTCATTATGGTTGTTATCCTTGTTATGGTTACGACGATTGTTATCATCGTTATAGCTTTCATCGTTATTAAGGTTCTTATTATGTCGCGTCTATCAGGCCACGTAATAGCTATTAGAGTTCAGGATCGGCCCTTCGTTCTAGTTGTGGTTGTTTAATATCGTCAATGCTTATACGTCGGTGCTTTTTCATATACGGATGCATGCATGATTTTGCCGGGGGTTTCATACGATCATTATCGTTCCGAGTATCTTGGTAAATTGGTCGCTTCGTTAAAACGTCATTAAACTAGAAGATATTATGGAAAGAGAGAGGGAGAGAGAATCGATTATTACAATCGTAGAACGATTTTAAATATAATTTCTCAAAATTTAAGATGATGTCGTTTAATCGATCGTTATCGTCATATAGATAGGTAATTGAAAAATCTTACGATAATCTCCATCAACAATCGACAAATATTATCGGATATAGTGAAAATTAAATCAATTGAAAAACGTCGAAAAATTTGTTTAGAATTAAAATCGATTTATCATTCATTTTTTTTTTTATAAACCTTTGTGTTGTTTCGTATTATACAATACGCGTAAGACAGATAGACCCGTTATTTCGAAATTTGAAGATTAAATTGAAGGAAAAGATAGAAGGAAAAGAGAAAGGAATGTAAATTCACAATCAATATATATTTCAAATTCTAATGACTATTATTCGATTTATTATAACTCGCGGCGCGTCTCATCCGGGCTTTTTTCCTTTCTCTTCTTTGCTTCTATCGATCGCATCGATATCGAGAGCGTCTGGGTTGCGCCAAGTGTCGTCGAGGGAGAAACCAAGCTGCGATTGGCCTATTTTTGACGATAATCGACGAGAAAAATCGTGAGTCTCGCAAGGCGGAAGCTGCGCGAAACACTTGTTCGGAAATACTGTGTGGTATTAAAAGTAAGAAAGAAAGAAAGAAAGAAAGAAGGAAGGAAGGAAAGAAAATTGGGGGGTGGGGGAAGAAGGGAAGGAAATAGAGAAAATGAAAAAAACGGAAGTAGAAGCTCGTCGTCGCTTTTTCAGGATAAAGTTTTCGAGTTTATAAAACAAAGAAAAAGATTGAAGTTCGACTAACGATTATAAAAATGGCAATAGCTCGGACGTTTCTCTCGATATTGCTTCGTCTCTCATTACAAGTAGTATTATACAGGTGTTAAAAACGAACGAAAAAAAGAAGAAGAAGAAATAATAATAAAGAAAGCAATGAGGAAAAAGGATTCGAGACAGTTGGATATGATCGATCACCGATTGATCGACTTTTTAAACTTATCGAACAGGTGCGTGTT
>OU426851.1:27786390-27801390 GCA_911387685.1 Dolichovespula media | reverse complement strand
CTTCCAGGCTTTTGTCGAACTTACGCTATCGAAATTTTATCACATAAAGTAATATTGGACATAGAATTTGATTGTAACGAAAAAGTAAACTTCACCTTTCATCGTTAATTTGATATATACGGAACGATACGATGAAAATATTACCGTTTGAGATATGGATTAATTTTTTGTATCGGTCGTTTAAAAGAATTAACAATTAACCATTATTACTCCATTTGGAAGACATTTTGGAGGTTGAAAATTATTGAACTACCCGGTTAATACGATTAACGCGTAATCCCTGAATCAATGAACAAAGGTCCACGCATTTACGAGATTTTAGACTCCGAACTAGTCTCCGTGGAGATGGAAAATAGGAGAGAAATTTTTATTCGAAAAAAACGTAGTAGGACCTTGTCGATCGTTATAGGATCCAACTGAGCGAAGTCACGATAATTGGACGTAGCCGATTGAAAAGTTCACGAGAGAAATTGAATTTCGTAGCTCGATAGGGAGAAACCTGCGAGAGAGAGAGAGAGAGAGAGAGAGAGAGAGAGGCAGGCAGGCAGTGAGATACAGATAGATAGATAGAGAGAGAGAGAGAGAGAGAGAGAGAGAGAGAGAGAGAGAGAGAGAGGCTGCTGCTGCTGCTCATAAGAATGCAAATACCGTGTGGAAGGCAAAGCTGGTGCTGATGGCGGTGCAATTGCAACGTGGATGGTACACGCCTTTTGGGCTAGTAGTAAGCTTGTCGTGCGTGTACAAAGCCCATTGGAGAAGGGCTAGATCGAGCGAACTATTTGCCCAGAACTCAAGTGCACAAGGGAAACATAGATGCTAACGTCTCTAATTAAACAGGAATACCTAGCACGGTCTAGGGTCCCTAGCTATGCACCAACCCTCGAACTATATGGACGAAAACGCATGAGAGCTCTGCTCCATGCGCGTACCTTTAATCGTGTCTCTTCTACCATATTTGAACGATACGATCTTTTGAAACTGCCGAATGTAAGTAAGTAAGGAAGGAAGGAAGGATATTACTGTTATTCTGAAAATCGCATTTAATTTTTCGAGATAACATATGTCGTTAACGATATCAGGAATATTTTCTTTATACATATTCGACAATATTTATTAAATAGTATTACCTCTATTCAATCACAATTCTTCTTAATATCTAATCGTTCTCGGATACCTCGGAATCGAACGTATTACGAGACAATCAAATGGTACGTACACGGTAAAGCACGTGGTATTGAATTTTAAAGGTATTTTTTTTTCTTTTTTTTTCTTTTTTTTTCTTTTTTTTTTTTCTTTATCAATACACGACTGACCACGCAATTGCAATTATCGACCGGTGTACGTAGGGATGATTGTTTTCAGGCGCAATATCGTACGGGAGCGTTCGAGCCCGTACGAATTCAATTTCGCGATAGGGAAAAGTGAATATATATTTTCCCGGTTCGTAGTTAATGTTAATTAACGAACGCGTAGGGATCGATCTTGGTTCAATATTTTTACGTACTAACGTAAAATCGTATCGAAATAATTTTGTCAGAATGGAACGAGGTTAACGGGCGTATGAAACGTTCGCGCGAAACGGTTTACAAGATAGAACGAGCCCAGTCGTACGTCTCATCTTGGAAATAATCTTGATGGATGGAATGAAGAAGGAAGATGGAGAGGAGAAGGAAGAAGGGGGAAGTAGAGGATGGGTTAGGGGTATATAGGGAGAAGTCGGGAGAGTAAAGGAGTTTACATCGTGAGGGAGGAGGATGGTCGAATCGAGGGCGATTAGTCATTTGCTCGCAATTAGCGACTATCGCACGAGATAGTCATTGCCAACCGTAATAAATCGTTCGTTTGGGTTAACGAACGCGCGATCTGTCTTCGAAAGTGCGACTCTGCTATACCCCGTCACGTTTAGATCGGATCCAAATGAATTCCAGGACAATGACGCGAAGACGATAAATCTACCCTCGCGAATCCTGCCAGTTTGCGAACGGATTCGTACTCGATCTTGCTCTACGTGGTATCTACGTAGGGATACGTATATAGACATATAAATCACACGTTCGATAGTGTGATCCGCGTTCGTTGGAGGATCGGATTCGATGGTAACGAAAGTTAAGAGATCACGATTTTGACGTTGCGATTGTGGGGGAAGAGAACGCAAAGTAAGAAAAATTGCTGTTGCCCGGATGAAAGGGATTTATAAAAAGGGAAAAAAAAGAGAAGAGAACAAAAAAGAAAGGAATAATTGATCGAAAAGGAGGAGTCGATAAATTTTCAAAGAGATGATCGAAAAGGAACGTCGACGTGTATGATACGTAAAGTAAGATGACGTTTAAATTTCGTATTAATTTATTGTTATTATCGACTATAATCAATGCGCATAATGCACGTGTGACACTGCGACGGAATAATCCATAGATTTCGGACGTTTGCATCGATTAAATGAGCCATGTCTCAATCACAAAGCTCACACGCATACATTACGTATAACGTGTAACCACGTTAAACGTGTGTATATATATATATATATATATACCAACACTTACGTATAGACCATCATTGATCCGATCTATCGTGATGGAATATCGTTCATAAACTTTTCCGATTAAACACACACACATACACACACACACACACACACACACACACACACACACACACACACACACACATGTATATATATATTATTGAAGCTTGATAAAAGGTCGCCAACGTGTATGGCCGCCTATTTTCGAATTCTCCGGTTTGACAGTATTTGAATTACGAGATCACGGGAGCTTAGGTATGACGAATAGGTAATAAATTACATAATCAATTGTATGGACGGATATCGGACGTGACAGTAAAGAATTTCTTAAATTCCTGTGAAACTTTGTTAAATAGAATTTTGAAGTTATTAAAGAGCGAAGATAAAAAAATTTCTTTAATAATTTATCAACGAACGGTCATCGGTAATAGCTGTTCCATTTCAATTGATTCAATTAATCGAATACTTATTATTATTGTTATTATTATATTTAATATTGAAATTTAAATCCACATGTCATACGATCCATAATGTCATTTGATTCCTACCAATGCCATTTGATCGTTAATTACGATGAATCTATTTGCAAAAAGAGAAGAAACTAGAAACCGTTTGTTGTAACGTTCATACACGTTTGGTGGTCCTACCAAATAGGGAAATGTTAATTGGTAAGTGTAATGAACGAATCTCGGACAGTTCGAACGAGTTTCGCGAAACAAACTCGAGGATATTTGGAGAGGAAATTCCAGTAGCGAGGCTAAACAACTCGAGCGTGCAATTAACGACGACCTCGAAGGCTCCTCGTTTCTCGTTCGATGGCGGGATGTCCTTCCTCGCCCCCGTCCCCGCAGAGGTACGCGGAGGTCCACAGATTGTGGATCGTCTCTTGCATCTGCCACGGGTCGACGTTTTGAACTACCGAAAAGTTGAGAAAAGCGATGCCCGACATTTAACCGTTCTCCTAACGTAACGGACAACACCTGCCACCGTTTTGGAACACTTTTTCTTATCCTTAAAAGCAACCGAATCCTCTGAGGGATCCTAGGTCTGGCCGATAGCACGCGCGCGCGCGCGCGCGCGCGCGTTCGTAACACAAGTTTCTCGGATAACTTTTTGCCGACGCTGCGTGATACGTCGTTATGGCCTTGTTGAGTGGAGCTCGGATAGGGGTTTTGAAACGAGCCGTTGGCACGTGCGACACTCTGACGGCTATCTTGCAACGTTGGTTTTAGCTGACGACGTAATTATTCCCTGCCACGATCGGACAAAACGATATTTCGATATTTCTTATTCTCCATGTAAAATTATTATATTATATATATATTAATATATATGTATGTGTGCGTGTGTGCGCGCGCGTATACATTAATCAATATAATCGTCGAGTATCGTATCGTATCATCCGAAAGTATCTAAATATGTTATCCCGCTCGATCATCGCATCAATTATCGTATTTTTATCGTCTCAAATACGATGATATATCTATGTCGAGTTTATTGTACCTTAACAAGATATGGAAGCATCGAATGAATCATAATATTGTTACGAATGATATTAATCATCGGCACGAGTAGGAAAGAAAGAAAAGGAATACTATTAGCTTTTGATCAGATTTTTATTTGATTGGAAACGTTAAAGAGATGGAAAATGTTGGATTCCAAAGACTAGTTTTAAAAAGGAAGAGGCAAATAGATAGCGTTGAAAGAAGTAACGGTTAATGAAGTGTTGCCCTAAGGGAGAATACCACATAGTATCATGGGGACACTTTGCCTTTTGTCCTTCGTTCTTTCCTTCCTTCCTTCCTTCCTTCCTTCCTTCTTTCCTTCCTTCCTTCCTTCCTTCCTTCCTTCTTTCCTTCCTTCCTTCCTTCATTCTTTTTTCTTTTTCTTTACTTTTTCTTTTTCCCTTTTTTCCTTTTCTCCCCTTTGCCTTTCGCTCGTTCCGTTCCTCGCTTTCCAGCGAAAGCCACGTTTGCTCGTTTGATCTCTGACCTGTTCATAATGTGATGAAAACGACTGTGCTTATTGAGGGATGGTAGATCGAGGTACACACACACACAATATATATATATATTCGTAAGCTTTGAGATTTTTAGGCGATCTTGATTTCAAGATTCCCTCGAATTTACTCTGTGAGTACGATTTTGCTTAATTCCCAATAGATCCTTCACATTTTCAAGACGACTGAACATTGGTCATACTTTCTCGAAGTAGATAAATAAAGAAAGAGAAATATATATATATATATATATATATATATATAAACGTGTGTGTGTTTCAAAGATGAAAACGGATTTTCCGTAATAGTACATTGACATCGTGATTAAGATAAATCTCGTCTTACTCGGTGAAATCGGTGAAACGTTGGGACGGTGTGAATGGGACTTATTGCGAAGAGTCTCGCATGTGGTTGAAGGTTATGGGGTAGCTTCGATAGAGACTAGAGATCTATAGAAGCAGAGGGCCATCTATCTTTTGGGAAAGGATAAACGTGGACGAAGACACTGAACCGATCGCTCTGTCTCCGTTGGATAAAGTGCAAAATTGCACTTTCTATTAGAATCTCTTGTCGTTATATTTTACTTTTTTAATTCCTTTCTTTTCTTTTTATCATTTCTTACGGTAAATCAAAAAGATTGTTTTCGTAAAAGAAATTATATAAAGTCGTAATACTTTTCATTGTCGTCTACATATGCCAACCGAATAAATCTTTTAAATGTTAATTGAACGATCGAACGCCCATCGACCGTAATATACTCGTTCGAAAAATTTGGATTTATTTGAAGAAATATTTTTCATTCGAACGTCCAAGTTTCTCTTTTATGTTTGTTTTTTTTTTTTTGTTAACAAATAAATTTTAAAACGTGAATTGAAGAAAGAAAAAAGGAATATATATATATATATATATATATATATATATATATATATATTTTCGAGAGTACTACTGAAACGATAATAAACTTAGCTTAGAGAACTGTACGTTCTCAAGGAATTATCTTTAATAAAAGAATATTATTAATAAGCAGAAATAATCATTAAAACGACGAATCCTACATTTGATATATTTCTCTCTTTCTCTCTCTCTCTCTCCCTCGCTCTATCTCTTTCCTCCTTTTTCTTATATATGACATATAAAAGTATATATATATATATGTCGTCGACGATATCACGACGATCGTCTCGAATCACTTGGCACCGGTTCAGATCAATATCGGGACGATCAAGCGCCATGCGACAATATTTCTCGAACATGGCGCGTCCACGGAAGCACGCGGTACAACGCATCGTGGAATTTATAAGATTATTACGAGAGGATAAAGCATAGCCGTCGAAGTTATGCGCGTACCATATGCGAGAGAGGGTCCACGGCGAAATAAATCTCAGATACCGTTTCCTTCATGGCCGACGAGATAATCGATAAAACAGAGATGACGTGGGTATAAGTTTTAATCGATTGTACGAATAAACGAAGACGTTGCGATAGATAAGAAGTTTTTCTTTCTTTCTTTTTTTTTTTTTTTTTGGAGAAAGTTTCATACGTCCCCTTTCGTACGTATCCCATTTTTATCCCATCTATTCGTTGGTTGTAATTATTAATTATTATGACCATTAAATCTTTTTAATCGCAAAGAGGAGAGGGGTCTCACTTAACGCGATTCAAAATTGTATTTATCTTCGGTGAAATGCGAATGCCTTTTGAAGCCTTTATTTTTTCGAACGGATAATATGATTACATTTCATTTTACAAAGCCAATTATCGATTGATTGCTCGAACGTCACGTGTTTCTATCATCGTGAAATGCATTATATCGAGGCTCTTACTCTACGGCGTTCGATATTAAATTGTATTACGTTAATAATTATCATTTCAATTTCTTTTTATTTTTATTATTTTTCTTTTTTGTTTGATTTGAACGAACATTCATTTATTACGTGTTCATCAATTCGAATTTGCACTTTTTGTATACGATATCTTTGACATTCGATTTGAATAAATTTAACTGTGATTAATAATTTTATATTAACGTAGATCAATTAAAATGAGACGAGAGTGAGATAAAGTGAGAGAGAGAAAGAGAGAGAAAGAGATTATGTATTATCTATGTGTTTTACAAATCATTGTTACAACGTAGAATTACGAACGAGCTCAAATAGTATTAGTGACGCAATTATCTAGGAGATAAAAAATAATAAAAAAGAAATGAAACGGAGAGACATACAGAGAAAGATAGAGAGAGAGAGAGAGAGAGAGATAGTGGACACAGCCAAACTAATTATCTCGATCACATCCAACGACTCACCGATATATTGATTCAATTACGGATGGAACTCTGGATGAGTCGTTGTTATCGACAGGCAGGAAATATAACGGGGAAAATTTTCGTTACACCGTTTCGTAAGAGGACACTCCGAATGTCGAACACGCTTTTTAATTTTTATTCCAATTCTCATCGGGGATAATTCAACGTGTCAATTCGAGGGAACGTTATCGTCCAACCGTCCATCAAAAACATCCAAAGCAACAAAATCGTTGTGTTTTCTATTCTTTCGTTTTTTTTTTTTTTCTTCACGACATTAATATCGTCATAATTATTACATTTAAAAAAGTTATGCTCGTTAACGTCACGACAATAACTATAATGACAAAGTTACAAAACCTGGACGACGAAGCCCGGTTGTTTGTTGCCTTGGCCGCTGTGTTAATAAATCGTTCAATGATAACAAAAGAGAAAAGTTTTCCTTCTTATTAGACAGAGAAAATGATAAGACACTTTGAACTTTGACCTTTCAGTTAAAATTAATCATAGTTTTATGATATCGTGTATTTATTTTTTCTTCTTTTTTTTTGTTTTTTTTTGTTTTTTTTTTTTTTTTTTTTAATTGATAAAGCTCGAGTAAACTTTGACGAATATAACGGGTGATCGATTTCGATAATATCTCGCGGCATATTACGTTCATATTGATCCAATAATTTTTCATCGAAAATTTATGTATGGTCTTCTTCTTTCGTCTCTCTCTCTCTCTCTCTCTCTCTCTCTCTCTCTCTCATTTCTAATGTCACTTAAATAATCGTAATTTTTTTCTGTTTTGTTACATGTTCGATTACGACAGAACAACCTGACGTGCATAAAGGTAAGAAAAGAAATAGATTTCGTCCTCGATATCCATAGAATCATTGGCGTCGTGTAAAGTGCTTGAATATCCATCTAATTGTTTCATTATCAGTGAATTATTAGCGGTCGTGAGCGTGTGTTCGATTCCGATCATCAGGCAAGTCCTCTCCATCCAAATAGATAGCCATGCGGGCGCCAATGGAAATGGATATCGAAAGTGTACGTACATACTCGTTACTCGATAACATCAAATTGCACGATACTACGATCGTACATTTACTTTCTTCCCGAATATTGCTTTTAAACGATCGTAATTGATCGATACGATCAATTTTCCAAAGGATATGAGGATAAAATGAAAATATAAATTTTCATTTGTTCGACATTATTTCCTTTCCGTTTATTTCTTTTCTTTTTCTTTTTTTTTGTTTCTTTTTTTCTCTTTCAGAAAGTTCTTCATCCTTTCTCTCTGACTGGATTAAATTATTATTATTATTATTATTATTATTATTATTATTATTATTATTATTATTATTATTATTATCTTATCGATTAGAAACTGTTTCATTGCTACGATTAAATTGACGTAACTACAAACATTATTAAACTATTATTATAAAAGCTTTCCGACTCGTCGAGTTAAAATCAAAATTAACGAGGTAATAGATCGGTTAAAATTGGAACTTTTTACAAAAACACGGTCTCTAGAGTCTGTGTTGGTAATATTTTTATTCGAGGAAAAACCATAGAACACAGAATGCGAAGTAGATCAGTCGCATGTTTGTTAACGCGCGCGTTCAGGATACAGTATATCGACTTTGTTTCGTAAATAGTTCTCATTCGTGTCGACGAGGGCTCGTAAAACCATGTAAGGATATTGGCTCTCCCGAATGTTGGCTCATATATATATATATATATATATATATATATATATATATATATATATATATATATATCATATATATATATATATATATATATATATATATATATATACATATATCATATATATATATATATATATATATATATATATATATATATGAGCCCACCCAAGCAATATATACGACGCCATATCGCTTTTTTACAGCATCCACTAACATATAACGTGAGTTACGAAATATGATGAACCGGAAGTTGGAGACATGAAGCAGTCGTGAAATTCCATCGGAAAGGAAAGCAGATTTATTTGTTATCTCATATAGACGAATATTTTATCTCTCGTATTTTCGTATTCGTTTCTTCTCGTTTCTTTTTTCCTCTCCCTTCTCTTTATCTCACCCTCTCTCTCTCTCTCTCTCTCTCTCTCCCTCCCTCCCTCCCTCCTCCCTTTTTTTTTTTCTTTTTATTTTTCTCTCTTCCCTTTCATTTTTATTTTCATTATTTTCCATTACCCTCGCATATCTCTCTTACGTTTATTTCGTTCGTTAATTCGGCATCTCAAATTTTTCAGACTGAAACCTCTTTGATGTACGACGCGGTACATCTCTTTGCAAAGGCATTACACGATCTTGATACATCTCAACAGATCGACATCAAACCACTTTCCTGTGAATCTACGGACACATGGCCACATGGATATTCCTTAATTAATTACATGAAAATCGTAAGTACATTTCCTCGTGTGCCACTGTCGTATCCGTAAATAATAATAATAATTATTATTATTATTTTTATTAACGATTAGAATGAAAACATCATTAACTTTATCATTGTTCCCCTCGACCCTTCGTAGCGTTTCTCAAAAATGTATTCTCGAATGTTTCGCCGTACGGAAAAGAAAAAAGAAATATTGCGATATAAATCGTGGACACGATCGAATCAACGGTTTAATAATTGAAAGAAATACGAGCGGGATTTTGCAGAGGATAGAATATATATATATATATATTGAATTACAATGAAACGCGTTTTCTCAAATTATGATTATTGATTGCTCGATAGAGGGTCCTCTATAATGTAATCAGCCATTATGTATATACAAGGATATGCCTAATCTGACTCATTAGAGCGTGTGTATGTAGGTAATGGATGCCATGTGCATGATAACTATAGTGTTGCTAAGAGAACGTGAACACAACAACGGATCTATGCATTATCTCACTCACTCACTCACTAACTCTCTCTCTCTCTCTCTCTCTCTCTCCGTTTTCACCCTTTATCATACGTCCCTACACCTTTATTCATTCGTCTTTCTCTCTCTCTCTCTCTCTCTCTCTCTCTCTCTCTCTCTTTCACTGTACAACAGGAACACGGAACGATTGTTCAACAGAACAATGGAAAGTTACTCCCGTTTAAACGAAGCCGTCGTACTCCCTTGACAAATTGTCGCTTGTGGTTTTGCACCGTTGAAACCTGTCCACCGCCTACAACGCTTATATCAGCCACACCAATTCGAGATCTACCGTTCAGTTTGATCTCAACTGGTTTCTATATTCGTTCAGATCCCACCTACGAATTATTTCGACAATGCTCGAGATCGTTGAAAATTAAAAAATTCCCATTAAAGGTATAAATCATTGTGATATAATTCAATTAATTCGAAATGATATAAAAATGTTAAATGACGTCTTAATCATTTTCGGAATAAATGAGATATCCTTCAGTATAATATCTTTATATATTTATATATAATATATCTTTATATATATATATATATATATATATATATATATATATATAGAGAGAGAGAGAGAGAGAGAGAGTATTCATAATACAGCTAGAGTTGTTAAACGCTCTATAGACTTGTTACTTGGAAACGTCCCAGTTGTCAACCAAGTAATATTCATGATTCGACGATTGTAATCAACATGCTCGATAATTAACAACTCACTATCGTTCACCTTTGCGTGCGTCTCTCTGTGTCGTGGTTTCTGTCGATTGCATGCGAAGGTGGCCTCTTCCCCAACCCCTCTGCCCCTCTCTCCGCAGGTCCTTCCTATTTAACGTAACGAAATGAGTTTTCATGAAATATCATCACGTCTCAACTTGCGTGCATATATCTCACGATGATGATAAAAATGTAAACGATCGTTTTTGTTTGCAGGTCGAAATGACCGGTTTAACCGGTATCATCAAATTCGATCATCAAGGATTCCGTTCGGATTTCATTCTTGATATTATTGAGCTTAATAATAAGGACGGCTTGAAGAAGATCGGTACTTGGAACAGTACTAAGGGTATAAATTTTACGAGAAGCTATGGTGACGTTTATACGCAAATCGTCGAGAATTTGCAGAACAAAACCTTCATCGTAACAACGATATTGGTGAGAGTTGCTTTTATATTATTCCATCTCTTCCTTTGATTTCCTTTTTTTTTTTTTTGTTCCTCTCGTATCTTTCTTTTCTTTTCTTTTCTTTTTTTCTTTTTCTTTTAAATTAAGGAACAAACGAAATTTCGCCTGTACACTCCTTCGTCATTACTGCATACATCTTTTCTTTCCTTTTCTTTGTATTTTTTTTTTTTTTTTTTTCATCTCATTTTTAATCTTGATTAAGCGATTGCATCTAATTCTATTTAAATAATATTTATTTCGTTTAGTAATGCGATGATAATCAATATAAATTTCATTCAGAAAATTAATGACGCAGAAAGTAATAGAGATAAAAAGGAAAAAAATTAAACTTCTTAGGGAAGATTAACGTTGCGAATGATTACGCGTAATTAATACAAATTTCATTTTGTTTTCTTTTCCCTTTTTTTTTTTTTTTTATTTTTTTTTTTTTTTTTCATTAATAACACAGAAAGCAATTAATCCAAGGCAAACGCGAAAGCAAGTAACCCCTTTTCTTTTCCACTCTCTCGTTTCATTTTACTTTGTTTTTTTTTCTTCCTTCCTTCTTTTTTTCTTTTTTTCTTTACCCGTACGAATGAAAGATTGAGCAAAGAGGGCGTACAGGGGAGGTCGACTTAATTGAAGTTTTCGCGAAGCTCTCTAGGCGCATTACTTATTCTCGCGCTAATTGCGGCGACACATAATGTACTCGCTAATGTATTAACCGTAGAGAAACTCACGGCAAAATACGGCAAGTTTCCGTGAAAGTGCAAAGCCGCAAAGTTTAGCGAGAAAATGCCTTACGGTTTATACGAAACTCGATATCATCATCATTTAATAGCATCTGTAATAAGAGCTTAAAAACATTTATCTGTGGGTACGTTCGAAAGAAAGAAAGAAAGATAGAAAGAAAGAAAGAAAGAAAGAAAGAAAGATAGAAAGAAAGAAAGAAAGAAAGAAAGCAAAGAGAGAGAGAGAGAGAGAGAGAGAGAGGGGTGGGGGAAACAACAACAATAAAAAAATTCCAAAAATTTCGACGTCCACCTATTTCGATGGAGAAACTCGATGGTATGTTTGTTTCAAATGTCGTCGTAATTTGTTTAAACTAATTGAAAGTTCAAAGGGATAAGAACGAGAATGCGATTTTCTTTGCGAACGTAATAAACTCTGGAAGCCTTTCATTGTCAGTTGTAAGCTTTTTCCCTCTCTCTCTCTCTCTCTCTCTCTCTCTCTCTCTCTCTCTATCTCTCTCTCTTTTTCTCTATCTCTATCTTTCTCTTTCTGTCTCTGTCTCGCGTACACATACATACTATGTACACATGTAATATGTTTTTCACTCTCGAAGACGTATAACACGGTCGCGTTAGTGAACATATAAAGCGTACGATGACTCGGTTTTAACTACATTCCAACGTTTCGTCTTTCAAAGCACGCAGCAGTAACCGAGTAGAGCTGCAAAACGAATTCCTTGGATATTTTATAGAGTACACTATGTATATATATATATAGATATATAAAAATATATACGCGTACAAGGTTATTCACATAAAGGGCGTTACGAACTATTCTCATTTGTATGCCTGTCAAATTTCATTTTATATTCCTTCATAATATTCTTGTATATATGGGGATCTTAATTATTTTTTCCTTCATTCTTTATTTTTTTCTTTTCTCTTTTATTTTCTCTCTCGGTTTTACCGACTTAATTACATTTTAATGAAATTACGTTTCATATAAAAATTAAAATCGTACTTTTTGTTAAGAAACATTTGGATAGTAATATATTTTATCTCTGCATATATATACGCTTGCGTATAGAGAGAGAGAGAGAGAGAGAGAGAGAGAGAGAGAAATCGAATGTGCTCGTTTCGTGTTACTCCATGTCGATAAAATCACGATCGTTCCTCTTCCATATTTTTTACCCTTCCCCTTACGATTTTACGTCTCCGTTATCTGTGAAAGTTTAGCACTTCTCCCTTTTACTTCTCGCATATTCGTACCTTCGACGTACGAGGAACAATTCCTTAGATAAGGAGGCATAACTCGTTTTGCTTCGAAGTTGCTCGGATATTCGTAATCTTATATCGTTCGTTGGTAAATTCCTTCTCGTCGTTCTGGTCCGTAGAATTTCGCAATTTCACGGCTTACGTTAAGTTAACCGTCAACTTAATATACTTATAGAAGTTGATAACATCCAAGATTTTTGTTTTTCTTTTACCATAAAAAATTCGTGTTATACGGTTTATCTCTTCCCTCGATAAAAAAAAAAAAAAAAAAAAAAAAAAAAAAAACAAAAGAAAAGAAACAAAGAAAGAAAAAAGAAGAAAAGAAAAAAAGAGACAAAACGTCAAATAGATGGCGAGTTTTCTACCGTGAAATTGCCGTCACTGTCGTTAAATCGAATTGATCCCATGATCGTTGTGTTTCATTCTTCATACGATTCGTAAATAAGTGTCGTTCGATTGTAACAAACTTTCGATTGATAAAACGGTATATATTTACGAATCGACTTGATAGAATATAGTATTTATTCGTTATAAATATTTATAAAATATTTAAAAGATATCGAACGAAACAATGAATCCAGCCATAATTTATTATAACAAGTTTCTTAATTAACAAGACATTTATTTAACTTGGTAATCGATGATGATTATTACGAAAAAAAAAAGAAACAAAAATAAGAAGAAGAAGAAGAAGAAGAAGAAGAAGAAGAAGAAGAAGAAGAAGAAGAAGAATAAGGAATGTTAAAACGTTCGAATCGTAAATGTTTCTCACTTGTAACGTTGAGAACGCGTTTAAGTAATGATATGAAAAGATATAAATAAAATCTTTCGTTAATATTTTAGACGAAGTTTGAGTAATCGTTACGTATGTGCTCTCATTAACCTACAGAGTGCTCCGTACTGTATGCGGAAGGATTCGAGCGAGAAGCTTACCGGAAATGCGCAATTCGAGGGATACAGCGTCGACTTGATTTACGAGATATCGCGAATCCTCGGCTTCAATTATACCTTCAGACTAGTGCCGGATGGCCGTTATGGTTCGTACAATAAGCAGACCAAGGAATGGGATGGGATGATGAAGGAGCTTCTAGACCAAAAGGCCGACCTCGCCATCGCTGATTTAACCATTACTTACGACCGTGAACAGGCAGTTGATTTCACGATGCCTTTTATGAATTTAGGTGAGTATGATCGATCGTTAACATTTTCTTTTTCGCAAATGTTTTTGAAAACAAACTCAGCTAGAATATCGACGAGATTCTCTTTAAAACATTTTCCGATACCTTTTGTCTATATACTGATTAATTTCTATCTTTAAATACATATTAATATCTTTAAATATACATATAAATAAAGGAAATGTCTATTATTTATTCATTTTATTTTATACAAATAGGATCGTTAAAGGTTCAATATTTTAACGACATATTACAAAATAGTTAAATATTTACGTACGTATATAAATTGATTATTACAAAATACGAAATTCTGAGTTTTTGTTTTTTTTTTTTTCTTTTTCCCTTAAACAAATCCTCTTCTTAAACGGACCATTTTCTTTCTCTCTCTCTCTCTCTCTCTCTTTTTTTGTTGACTAAGAGATTTTTCTTTAGACGCTTGGTAGAAAATTCGTTTGAATTTTCAGGGATAAGCATACTTTATCGTAAGCCGATAAAGCAACCACCGAATCTCTTCTCGTTTCTCAGTCCATTAAGCCTCGACGTTTGGATCTACATGGCCACAGCTTATCTGGGGGTGTCCGTTTTGTTGTTCATTCTTGCAAGGCAAGTACAAATTATTTGCGCGTTAAATAACTTTGATCGTACGTCTACCGAAAAGTTAAGAAAGGATGAATGAGAGTAAGAGAGAAGGAGAGAGAGAGAGAGAGAGAGAGAGAGAGAGAGAGAGGGAGAGAGAGATAAAGTGGTAGGGATAGAGAAAGAGAGAGAGAGAGAGAGAGAGAGAGAGAGAGAAACGTATATATATATATGTATTTTTTCTTCATTTAGATATATTATATAAGAGTCCTTTTAACGAGATGCCAATTAACGTGACTTTAATTGGACTTTAATTGGGATCGTAAGA
>OU426851.1:27781390-27783890 GCA_911387685.1 Dolichovespula media | reverse complement strand
ACAAGTATTCCTTTTTTTTCTCTTTTCCTCTTATTTCTTCTTTTCTTTTTTTTTTTTCATTTTTCGTTCTTATCTCTTTCTTCTTATTCCTTTTTTCTGTGATAACAAATACCAAAAAGCTTAGTCCAAGTTTATTATCCGTTTATCGTTTGATATATATATATATATATATATATATATGTATATTTTAGATTTGTACGAATCGAACGCGATAAGTTTATGCTATATCGTAGGCTTGCTGCAACAGATTGCCAACATTAAACGCGATCATTAAGTGCTTTTGCTAACGCTTCCTGTCGCCGTATCTCGTTCAGTTCAGCCGCTATCTATCTGTCAATCCTCTAATCATCCTAATAAAGAGATCGATCTTGATATATATATATATATATATATATATATATATATATATATATATATATATTGCAATAACGATAAAGCTAAGATCAACGATATACTGCGTCCTTCTTATCTAATTTTTTTTTCATTCTTTTAATCTCTCTCTCTCTCTCTCTCTCTCTCACTCTTCGAATCTGTTATCTACCTACTACACGTGAGATCGGTAGACCGAATTCTTGAGGGTACTGGAAAGAAAGTAGACCAACACTTTTCACGTTGAAATTATTCAGTATTCTTAAGTGTGTACCTTCTTGTCGCGGAACTGCTAGACCCTCGCTTACATAATAGACGTACTTTTACATTTTACTTCGTGCTTGGCAAAAGAAAAAAAAAGGCACAGAGAGAGAGAGAGACAGAGAGAGATAGAGAGAGACAGACAGACAGAGAGAAACAGAGGGAAAGGGACAAAGAATATGTATGAGTGTGTGTGTGTTTGAGTGTGCGTGAGAGAGGAAGAGAAAGAAAGAAAGAGAGAGAGAGAGAGAGAGAGAGAGAGAGAGAGAGAGAGAGAGAGGAACAAATGAAAGGGTTTAAACGTGAAAATTTAACGACCGTGGAAAAAAATGTTGGGAACAACGTTAATTTGATTTCCCAGCAAAGTGAATCCTGTTCTTCCAGTAACTGAGTTCTCGAGAATATAGCCGCGTATGTATTTGTGTGTATGTGTGTGTGTGTGTGCAAGAAAGAGAGAGAGAGAGAGAGAGAGAGAGAGAGAAAGAGAAAGAAAAGTAATTAAATCCTGTTTATTATCGTCCTGTTGTCCGTTCAGAAACCGAAATCGAGAGACGAGGGGACCAATCAGAGAACGCCGACAGAAAAATTGGCATGTGCATGCAAGCGAGAAAGAGTTAAGGTACCCAGGTATGGAGCCCATTATAGGAAGAAAATATGAAAATTGAAGAGCTATGAGGGATACACAGACACACACATATATATATATATATATATATATATATATATATATATATATATATATATATATATATATATTTGTACATAGGCACGTGCGTAAATGGAAAGATTTAATAATATTCAATAGTCACAGTTCACACCTTAACATATTTGCATTTAAAGGATAAATTTGTTGATAAACGATAATTAAAAATAAATAAATGCCAACGATCATTGTAGCAATTCGTTCGCTTCATTTATCATCGTCTCGCACTCTAACCTTGGTACCTTAAATTCATCTAAACCATGTTCATTCATTTGAAATAGAGGATAGAAAAGAAGAAGGAAAAGGAAAAAGGAAAGGGAAGAAGGATAAAGATAAATGGAAAATTAACATTTTCCAACGTTATGCACGTTAGTAGATAGAGAAAGCACGGAGAATGTTGGGAATGAAAGGAAGAAGAACAAAAAAAAAGATACAAAGAAATTAGACAAAAGAGAAAATGAAAAAAAAAAAAAAAGGAAAAAGCGTTCGATTTTTCGTTTCGGTTGCGTCTGTAAAGCTCGTAGATGGAAAATCATTTATGCATGAAATGTACCACGTGATATGTAATAACGTATGCATCGATAAGAGTTTGGCTTTTTTGTAGACGTATCTATATATTCATAAACCTATATAAAAATTAGAGAGAGAGAGAGAGAGAGAGAGAGAGAGAGAGAGAGAGGGAGAGAGGATCTTTCTGCTCTTTTTTTTTTTATTTATTTGAATATTTATGAAGTTTCTTTTTTTCGTCGTGCCAGTGTTCTCGAAAAAAGAAAAAAAATAGCGACGAGGAAGAAAAGGTTAGTGAAAGAAACAGAGAAAAAGAACGTCTGCACTGAGATACCGATGGTTTCCATGGAGAGAGGAAGAAAAAAAAAAAAAAGAAAAGATAAAAAAATAAAAAAGAAGAGAAGAGAAGTGAAGTAAAAAGAAGATGGGGGTAGGGGGGTTAAAAAAAGGTACGAATTTTATAGGGCCGATATAGCGTTTATCGATACGCAACTCTTTCGCATGTAAATTTTGAAAAGAGAAGACACGCACGAACGTTTTTTATATCCACCCTTTTCCCATTTTCACACATATACGCTTACGCGCGCGCGCGCGCGCACGCACGCACACGTCCTGTGTGTACACGTACATACGCTCGCACGCACATATGTGCATATATAT
>OU426851.1:27731390-27776390 GCA_911387685.1 Dolichovespula media | reverse complement strand
GCAAGTATAGTTATCGTTTGGATTTGATCGAGTGATACGTACGAATGTCTCTTTATACACATCCGTAAGAATATTGCCTAGTGCTAGGGGTTAGACGTTCTTACTTAATTCGATATTCTACCGCTGGATGGCACAGCGATCTGTCGTTGACGTTACACAATGTAGATATCGTCAATAGAGATTTCTTATGGAAGGATAGATCTTGATTGACGTGATCCATTGAAGATTTGTGAAACTTTTTTTTCTTGCGTTACTTAACGATCCTTAGAAACTGTCAATACTTAACAATTTCAATTTGGCGAATTTCCAATGTACTCGCTATTAAATAGAATTTGTTCAAGTATTTTCCCCTCTATCTCGGTGAAATTGTATTTAATTGTGGCTTGCGAAAGTTTGAATAAACTTTATACAACAATGGCAACATTATTATTCGTAATATAATACAAGCGTTTTGAACACGAACGGTCAAAGGCTAGTGTAGAATTAACAGCTCGCAGATACAAAAGGGCTAACTTAGAGATACATGAACTCGAATGAAAACTCATGAAGGAATCGTGGACTCGCGTCGCACGTCTATTATATGGATCCGGACCAGTCACTGTTTGCGTAGATTCGAGTGGTAAGCAAACAGGCAACTATTTGAGAGCCCGTCCACAAATACGGATATGCAGCTTTGCATCGGTGACCCTGTGCATCCTCAAGAGCAAACAATTCTACGAGTCAACAAACGGCAGAGTATTGCTGTGCCCTATCCAGTTTGGTGTCTGGGACCTCCTCTTCGTGAATCTATGAGGAATTTTAGTCCTTTCCAAAAGCTGCGGACGTTAATCGGCTTTCTATGTTATTCGTACTAGAAAGGAAGTAGTATTAACGTCGATATATATATATATATATATATATATATATATATATATATATAATCGGATTTTATCAGAATTATTCAAAGTTATTAGAACTTTAAACATCGCGATCTTCGATATTTATATGAGGGGTATAATAAATATCTTACACGTTTCGTGCCCTTTCTCTCTGTCTCTCTGTTAGCCCTGAAAATAAAATTGGAGTTTAATTGTGGTGAAGTTATTAAGGTGAAACTCTATTGTTCTTAAACGGGCATTTTGGTGTTCTGTTTTAGAAGCAGAAATCATCGGGGAAACCGATCTGCGAAGGTTTTACTGATCTGCACTAGCGAGAAATTCTACTCGCCACGCTTCAAAAACAGATTCCTAAGCCCGAGCCGGTACAACTAAGTGTATCCGACCCGAGTTCGATGGACCTAAGGAGGAACTCCATCATGAGTGATCGAGAATCATGTATAAACTGCATACCAATCGGAGAAACGAAATAATCGAGAGAAGAAGCAAGCACCCTCGATCTTTCCAATTTTTTGTTTTTTTTTTTTTTTTTTTTTTTACGATAATGGAATCCCCATGCATTTCTAATATATCTAATAATGTCGAATGGTTTTTCAAAATTGATCGTCTCTCAGTTCGAAAGCGATCGAATGAGGGACTAGGAAGGATAAGCTTAAAATGGGGGAAAGAAAAGAAAGAATGAAAAAAAAAAAAAGAAAGAAAAAGAAAGAAAATTAGAAAGTCTCGATATCTTGCTACATCTCTCGACGATTAAAATTTTTATCTCTTCGATCATCTATCGAAAAGTTTTCGTTTGAAACTTTCGTAACTCTCGAAACTTCCGTTCTAAAGTTGAAAGTTCATCGTGCCAACTTTCACGAGGGTAAACGTTCGTACGATGTTCTATAATCTAACTTGTTCTTGAGAGAATATAATGTTATAAGGAATTAACAGGAAAAAAAAAAATACAGAAAGAGAGAGAGAGAGAGAGAGAGAGAGAGAGAGAAGAAAAAAAAAACCATTCGTATAGACAGCAGAAAGAAAAAAAAATAATAATAATAATAACAAAAATAGAAAAGAAAACCTCTTAATTAATGAGGCTTTTCGACGACGAACAATCGAAATTTCAAATTCAATCTCTCGAAATTCTTCTCGAAACCTTTTCCAGCTTCGTGGCCAACAGAATTGACACCTTTTTGAGGCTAGCCGACGACAAATCGTTTTCCCACTGGTCAAACAAGCGCGCGTATGCGTGTGCGCGCGCGTGTACGTATATGCGTGTGTCTGTATGCGTGTATGAGAGGCCATTGTCGAGGGGGAAAAGCAAATAGTTGTACTTTCGAGCTTGACCTCGAAAGGGTTAATCGAGTGGAGGGACGCATCGTTGGCAAACAGGCTGGCGAGGTCGAGTCTCAGTAGTTGGCCCTTCGAGCCTGAACCCAAAATTGGGAAGGTCAATCGCATTTGCGTCTCGCTCATATATATATATATATATATATATATATATATATATATATATATATATATATATTTATATATATGTGTGTGTGTGTGTGTATGTGTGTGTACGTAAATGCCGGTAAATACAAACATCGCTCATATCACGAAAACAAACGAATGAAACGAGCAAGCCAAGAAGAAAAGAAAGATAAATTAATTCATTAATTAATAAAAAAAATCCAAACGAAACAGAAACAAAAACATTTAGAAATTACGTAAAATAATAATAATAATAATAATAATAATAAACGAATCGAAGAGTCAAAAGACTACGAATGAAAACCTCGCCAATGGTCGAGTCGAGAAAGGTCTGCCAATAAGATCGATATAAAAAATAACGTTTCCTTCTTAATATAAAAATAAACGAAAAGGAAAAAAAAAGGAAAGTAATCGCAACAAATGTCCAAAGTAAAAAAAAAAGAAAAGAAAAATAAAATAAAAGAGAGAAAGAAAGAACACGATATGATCCAGGATACCAGGGCAAAATAGAGAAAATAAAAAGAAGAGAAAAAAATAGAAAGGAAAAGTGAAAGCAAACGAGAGAGACAGAGAGAGAGAGAGAGAGAGAGAGAGAGAGAGTATCGTCTGTCGCGCAAAGAATTTTTTAATTTCTTTTTCCCCTCCTCCCCCGGATTATTCTTTTCCCATTGTTTCGTTTTCTCGTGGGAGGGTGGGTGGGTTTGTGGGTACCGTGCGGGGAAGTTTTAGGGGATTGGGACGGGGGATAGGGCGCGATTATAAGTAATTAAGGAACAATCACGATTTTATACCAATTAGATAGTGAATGATGTATAGCAACGTCAGATTACGAAGCGTTTTATTGTAAATAACGTGTAGCATTATAACGGGCCTATCGCTGTAATTCGTGGGAATCCGTCCGCTTCTCGTGGGAGTGGGGAGGAGGATGGTGGGTGGGTCGGTCGATTTGTTCGGGGTTTTGGGTGGAGAGAAAAGGCTAAAGATTAAAAGTAAAGTATGGTCGTACGATCGAATTTTTCGTTGAGATGTCGTTTAAGGTTTCGTCGTAAGGGGCTGGGATAGTGGCTAGTGGGAGGTGGGTGGTGGGTGGTGGATGGTGGGTGATCGAAGGAGAGGTACGATGTAATATGAGGAGAAGAAGCTCACGGATTCCGAGGAAATCCGTTTAATCGATAAAATAGAAACAGTAATAATTAATTAATTAATTAATTAATTAATGTCTCGAATCTCGTACGTTGTATTATACGAATATTGTAATTAAAATCAAAGTCGGTATAGCAGAAAAGTATTATATGTAAGCGTTCGGACGACGATGATTACGTTGATGTGTTGACGATGATGATGGTGATGATGATGATGATGATGATGACGATGTTGGTGGTGATGATGATACGATGGTGGTGATGGTGTTGATGGTGGTGGTAGTGATGGTGGTTGGGATGGCGCGGGGACTTAACCTGCGTTTAAATTTTAGTATGACATTGTTAGTTGTGTCGCAATGTTTCTTGCCTCCCTCTTTCGTCACGGATTCGCAGGAGGTGAGCCAATTTACACGTATTAGTAAATTAATCCTTTTTGTGGGCTGTGTGTGTGTGTGTGTGTCGCTCGCTATCTGCATCTCTTTTCTCTATCGCATACCTCGTCTTCTGTTATTCTTTTTGTCGTCAAGAATGAAAGAAAGAAAGAAAGATAGAAAGAACGAGAAAGGAGAGAAAAAAAAAAGAAAAGAAAAGAAAACTTAAAGAAAAAGAAAACGCGTATAAAATAATTCTTCTCTATCTTTTCAGAAGGCAGCCAATTATGATAATAATGAATTTAGATTTTCATGCATGTAAGAGGGATGTGCTTCTTTGCTTCCTGTTTGCATTTGTCTTATAATATTGTACGATCGATCGATCGATCGATCGATCAATTTAACATTAGTTCTTTTTCTTTACTTTCTCACCCAGCATTTTGATTGACAAAACGATTTTTGCATCGAGTTTCTTGTTTTTCTTCTTTCTGGGTTTTTTCCCCCTTTTCTACTTTTTTTTTCCTTTCTTCCTTTTATTTCAGTATAATAGATAAAGGGTTCTGCACGATACGCGCTGCCTTTTCTTCCTTTTCAGTCCCATGGATCGAGTATTTAAGTACTTACTTCTTTCGCATTGCTACATCGAAAATCGATTATATATTCTCTCTTTTGATAAATATGATATATATATATATATATTTATTTATTTATTTATTTATTTATTTATTTGTTTGTTGATATTTTGCATGTACTGTTATTAACTTGTGTCGTTGGCTCTCGCACGAAAATAATTTTTTAATAATATCGTTTCTTCTTCTTCTTTTTTATCTTAAAGCGATTCAAAACGTGAGCTCATTCTAATCCGTTTATATATCGATATTACAGAAATCGATGTGCTACGAAATGGCAAACGAATTACGTTTCGCATTGGACTGCGGCAACGGCAATAAGAAAATCTCGAAAAAATCGCAACATCAACGACAACGTTCGAATCTTTCGATCCTCAGGGAGGAAGAGGGTTACGCTGCCTGTAGCAGATATACACATTTCGTTGGTAAGGCACCTCTCACGTGAACGAAGACGACTAATTTCAACGACCGAAGTTTCTCTCCCATTATGTGTGTGTGTGTGTGTGTGTGTGTGTGTCCGTGCGTGTGTTTGTGTTTGTGTTCGTGTATGTGGATCTTCGATGGCTACGTAATTTGTGCGGTTGAAGGGATGCGATGATGGAGGCAAGAACGAAAATATAATATTAGATATGAGGTTTGATCATCGAATTTGATTAAACCCTCTCTCTCTCTCTCTCTCTCTTCTCTCCTCTATCTCTCATTCTCCGTCTGTGTATACGTTTGATGTTTTATAAATAATCGCCAAAAATAAAGAGAGAGAGAGAGAGAGAGAGAGAGAGGGAGAGAGGGAGAGATTGTTCGATAATGATTATAAGAAACGATTATGTTGTAATCGATACTGGTACTTTATCAAATCGATTGTTTCAATCTAAACGTTACGTTGGATAAGAAGATTTTGAAAATCGATGATCTTAATCGCCGACGATGATCGTTACGTTAGAATTTTCAATTCGTATCGTGATAATATATCGTCATTATTATTCGATTTGATTTGGATGATTAAAATTAATTATGTTAATATTGAATTTTAATAATCGCATATGTGTTGTGATAAGAAATAATTATCGTAGATCCTTAATAGATAAATAATTCGTCACATAGGTTGTTATAATAAATCATGATAATTTGTTTGAATTGTATTAACGTTAACGATGATCGTTGAGATTTAAAGGAATATCAATGTTATTGTTTTTAATTCGACTAATATAGAAACGATCGTTCTGTACAAATTTTGATTGGAAAATATTCGAGGGTAATACGAGATATCGATAAGAATTAATCTAACGAAGCTACGTATTGCAATAGAATGATCGAACGTCGAATTAATCGTTTCGTTTTTAAAGCGTTCGACATTGTATAATTGCGAGATTTTACGTACGATATCAAATTGATAATCGCGTGATGCGATAATAATTGTGAGAAACCATTTGTGAGAAATGGAATTCGATGAACGTGAATCGAGATTTCCATTGACGTTCTATCGTCTGTAGATAACGTTAAAAAAACACTTTTCTATATTCTCTAATCGTCATTAAGAATTCAAATTTATATAAATTCAAATCTATGTGAGCTAAGCATCGGATCGTGTCAGCGAATTGTTTCGATCATACGTTCGTGTCGTCTACTTCTTGCAAGAACCGAAAGAGGAAACGAAAAGACAAAAAAAAAAAAGAACAAAAAATTAAAATTATATAAATAAACGTAAACGATTCTCTCAACGGCAGGATGCGGGAGAGAATTTTTTTTTTTTTATTAAACTGAAAAAAAGGAATATAAAGAAAAAAAAAGAAACTAAACGAAGAGGAAAAATGAAACGAAACGGAAACAAATTAAGGATGTTTAAGGACAGGAATCTCATATCTTCTACGACTACGTCTTTGTTCTATTTCAATCCTTATAAACGTATGCATTTTATATTCGTTGCACCTGCCGATGAGAGTGAAAGAGGTATCTGTAAGGAAAAGAAAAAGTGGGGAAAAAAAAAAGAAAAAAAGAAATGAATAAATACATGAAAAGGAAAAAGAGAAGGATATAAAGGAAGAAAGGTTTTAAACACGCGTGCTTCGATTCGTTCGAAAAGGGACAGAGAAAGGCGTTAAAAGGAAAAAAAAAAAAAAAAAAGGGAAAAAGGAAAAACGATATGTCAAGTCGATGAAGTTCGTTATTTGCGTTTGTCATAGAAATTTGTACAAAACTCTTACAAACCGAGCAGTATTAATTTCCGTCTTCCGTCTCGTATAGATAGATTTTAAAATGCATGTAATAATCACATAACAAGCTATGTAATCCGTCGAGCTTTAATCGATAAGGATTTTTTTATTCGATGAAGAAGAAGGAAAAGCATGCAAGAAAGGACAGAAAAGAAGTAAAAAAAAAAAAAAAACAAGTAATAATAATTATAATTAAAATTGGAATGATGGTAAAATCGAACGACGTATAAGAAAATACATTCGTTTTGTGTTGCTCGCCTCTTTCTTTCTTTTTTAAATCTTCCATGCGTGTTCTCAAGAAAAGAACTGTTATATTCCTTTCCTCGTTCGTTCGTCTCGAAAATAAGCGAAAGGAAAGGTTTAAAAATAGATTGCTCGTCGTAACACTTTTGGAGACATTAAAAAAGACTGCAAATTTCATCTTTTTACTTCTCAGATTCAATTTACGAGATCTTTCATTAGAAAAGAAAGGAGAAAAGAAAGTAGATCAAAATTCAAACTACGAATCGTTTAATGTATGTACAAAGAAACGAAAGAGAGATAAAGAGAGAAAGAGAAAGAAAGAGAGAGAGAGAGAGAGAGAGAGAGAGAGAGAGAGAGAGAGAGAGAGAGAGAGAAAAAGAAATAGAGATAAAGAAATTAATGAGACACATACACACACATACGCCTACATAAATACATGCATACACACACATAAGTTCACACTAAATATGCACCTGTAAATATCGTCTGTATTCCACACTTATTATATCGCGTTCGCGTAACATCGTACAATTTTGTCAAGGGGCTATTGATTATATACTTCTTATATAAAGATTAAAAAAAAAAAAAAGATAAGAAACCACCACCAACAAGAACAAACAACAACAACAAATATGTACTACGAAGTAACGTATTAAACGTGAATAAACTATTCGTCTGTATATTCTCAATCGTGACGTTCTCGAAAGGTAAACGAATACATACATATGCATTAACGCCTACTCAATTAAAATTTTTAATTTATTTGATTACTTCTAACGATTCGTCCGATCGTTATAATTAGATCAAGGAAAATCATTAATAAGAGAGATCCATTTATTAAATCGTTTCTCCACACCTATATTGTCCCACAATGCACCATTCTTTGTGTCCAGTTATTTTTGTTTTTTATTTTTTTTTTCTGCCACACCCTAGACTTTCATTATGATTGTCGTAATATACATTTGGACGCGACTTCACAATATCCGTAACAAGGTTTTTCTTATTATTTATTCCTTATAATCCAACTTAACAGGCTGTGTGTTTATTTAAATGAAATTTGTTTTATTCATTTGATGATAATTTTGATTGGGGGAAGGCAAGGAAGTTTGACCACGCCATCTTCGGGCGAGGTAATCTTCGAGGTGGGGTAAGATACCTTGCGGATATAGAGTTCGTACCTTGCGATCTCCTACGCTCAAAAGAAAATATTTCACAAATTTCCGTTTGACTCATAATCGCAAGTAAGTGTATTTTGATCTATTATTACACTTATATCTTTCTTACTATCAATCGGCAACGGAGATTTCTTTATATCACCAATTAGTAAGACAGGCCCTTGGTTACTGATTGATAGTAAAATGAAAATTTTTGGTTTCGATTAGTGGTAAAAAATTAAAGTTTCATTACCGACTAGTTGTAAAATAGGAATTTGTTTTATCATCAGATGGTTACGAAGGTTCCTGTTTCACCATCGATCGGTAACGAAATTTTTGTTTGTTCCACAAAAAGATATAATAAAAAATTAAATAGATAATTGGATAAAAATTTGAAAGATAAAACGATAAGTCGAAAAAAAAAGAAATAAATACATAAAAAGGAAAAAGAGAAGGATATAAAGGAAGAAAGGTTTTAAACACGCTCTACGATTCGTTCGAAAAGGGACAGATAAAAGGTGAAAAAGACAGATAAAAGGTGTGAAAGGTAAAAAAGGGAAACAGGAAAAACGATATGTCAAGTCGATGAAGTTCGTTATTTGCGTTTGTCATAGAAATTTGTACAAAACTCTTACAAACCGAGCAGTATTAATTTCCGTCTTCCGTCTCCTATAGATAGATTTTAAAATGCATGTAATAATCACGTAACAAACTATATAATCTGTCGAGCTTTAATCGAAAAGGATTTTTTTTTCGATGAAGAAGAAGGAAAAACATGCAAGAAAGGATAGAAAAGAAGTAAAAAAAAAAAAAAAAACAAGTAATAATAATTATAATTAAAATTGGAATGATGGTAAAATCGAACGACGTATAAGAAAATACATTCGTTTTGTGTTGCTCGCCTCTTTCTTTCTTTTTTAAATCTTTCATGCGTGTTCTCAAGAAAAGAACTGTTATATTCCTTTCCTCGTTCGTTCGTCTCGAAAATAAGCGAAAGGAAAGGTTTAAAAATAGATTGCTCGTCGTAACACTTTTGGAGACATTAAAAAAGACTGCAAATTTCATCTTTTTTTCTTCTCAGATTCAATTTTCGAGATTTTTCATTAGAAAAGAAAGGAAAAAAGAAAGAAAATCAAAGATAGATAGAAAGAATCTAACGAGACACATACTCACGCACCAACATCCATCCATGTACAACACAACACGCAACACACACACACACACACAATTTCACACAAAACATGCACCTGTAAATATCGTTATTATTCCATACTTGTTATATCGCGTTCGCGTAACTTCGTACAATTTAGTCAAGGGGCTATTGATTTTATACTTCCTATAAAAAAAAAAGAAAGGATAAGAAACCACCGCCAACAAAAACAAATAACAACAACAAATATGTACTACGAAGTAACGTATTAAACGTGAATAAACTATTCGTCTGTATATTCTCAATCGTGACGTTCTCGAAAGGTAAACGAATACATACATATGCATTAACGCCTACTCAATTAAAATTTTTAATTTATTTGATTACTTCTAACGATTCGTCCGATCGTTATAATTAGATCAAGGAAAATCATTAATAAGAGAGATCCATTTATTAAATCGTTTCTCCACACCTATATTGTCCCACAATGCACCATTCTTTGTGTCCAGTTATTTTTATTTTTTATTTCTTTTTTTCTGCCACACCCTAGAATTTCATTATGATTGTAGTAATATACATTCGGGCGCGACTTCACAAAATCCATAACAATTTTTTTCTTATTATTTATTCGTTACAATTCAACTTAACGGGCTGTGTGTTTATTTAAACGAAATTTGTTTTATTCATTTGACGATAATTTTGATTTATTCGACTGTTTAACGTCACTCGTATCGCGTCATCTAGCGTTAGAAAAATAGACATCGTTTTGAACGAGACAACGGATATACTAAGAATCTTTTGGAAGGGATTAATACTTAACTGAGCATGCGCTAACTAAAACGCTCGGAAAGATACGGTGCGGATTTAGAGTTCGTAACTTGCGAGCTCCTACTCTCAAAAGAGAGTCTTTCACAAATTTCCTTTTGATTCATAAACGAAGGTAAGCGTATTTCGATCTTTTACTTCACTTATTTCTTAATAATATTTCTTTTTTTTTCTCCTTCTTCTTTCGTTGTATTAACACGAAAGATATAACTTAACGTATTTCATAACAATGAGATGCATTGATTTGAAATAAATCGAGTCGAAACAACGATTGCGATCTTTCGCTTTTTCTCTCTGTTCTTTCATTTTTTCTTTTTTACTTTTTTTTTTTTTTTTTTTATTCCTTTATTAATATCCGCAAGGTCGAATTAAGAGGAGAAATTTCATTTGAAGAGACCATCGAAATTGTCCGAACGAGTTTTGTTATTTATTTAATTTTTTTTTTATTTTATTTCATACATTGTTTTTGAAAGGAACGAATCTTACGAACGTGTCGTTCGAAATCTATGTCACAGAGTCTTACGCGACATGTTTCGATGGCGGCTAAGTTTCTAAATATATCGTCGTCAACGCGTCGTGGGGTTCAAAATATTTTCTCATTAGGTTTTCCCATCGTGGCGAGTGGTGGTGATTCCGGCGATTTACCAGTTAAACGTTAACGATCGTTAGTAAATCGCAGAAGAGAAAAAAGCTAACTAAGAGGAGTGGATAGTTACATTCAGAATAGTGAGAAACTTATGTTGTTCTATTCGAGCGTAATGGTATTCTGGCATTCGTAGAAAGGAACTCAAATGCGGGGGGGGGGAGGGGGAGTGAAAGGAATGACGAAAGAATGAACGCTTTTGGCACGGTGACAGTACGCACGTAGAATTTATGAATGCGGGCGTTTGTAAAACAAAAAAAACAAAAAAAAAAAAAAAAAAAACATTTTTTTCAGAAGGAAAATTTCAAAGAAGAGTCCGTTCGAAACGCATTTTCCATTCGATTGTGTGTACTCTACGAGTTTATTTTCAAAAAATTTCCTAATTTTACTGATCGGTTAAGGAAAAAAAAAAAAAAAACAAAAAAAAAAGTAAAGAAGAAAGCTAATGGAATCTCGTGTCAATTAAAACATTTTATTATCTATAAACGTTCGTAGTCGTTTTTGCGGATAAAAGATCAGTCGATCGTTCGAAGCTAGACGTCCGAAACGTCAGATTCGTATAATTCGTATAACGATATATCGAAATCGATGAAATAAATTTTTATTGTGCAAATAACGGCGTTAATTTTTGTTTCCTCTTTTTTATTATATTTTTGTTTCTTTTTTTTGTTCATTTTGTACTTCGTCTCGTTTAAATCTGTCTCGTGCTTGTCCTGTTAAAAACGAAATGCCGCCGTCGGCATGAAACGATATATCGATTCCGAAGACAGAGTTTCATTAGGGATGTAAACTTTGTGTAAATAAACAGACTCAATATTGGACGATGGATATAAATATTTATATGTCTTGAGCGAGATGCAGTTGCTTGATGCCTTTTCGTTAGTTTACTTAACGTCAGACGATTAAGTGCGCTCTTTCCCTATTCGTGTTCTTGCACAAGTCAGAATATCTTGAGCTTTGGTATCATGAGAAACGTATCCGTACGCCTTCCCTAATTATTTTGTTTAATTTTTCATTTGTACGTCAATATTATTTCCCGTTTAGAAAAACTCGACGATGGAGTTGGTGTACGTTCTGTTGATATTCGTTACCAATGTTTTGGGTTTTCCAAAACAAGTCGACGTTGGTGAGCCAAAGTTCTTTTATTTTATCTTATTTTTTATAATTATATATCCAGATCAAGTAATTAAAAGGATATGTCATCAAAATAAAAAAAAAAAAAAATAAAAAAATAATATACGATACGATATACATGAAATCGTATTTTTATTTTCATCGAATTATATAATCGTTATATAAAGGAAATATTTATTTCTTGTTATCGTCCACATATTATATCGTATATTATATTAATTTCGATATATTTCATTGTTTATGTTAAAATTTTTGCGACAACAACAACAACAAAGAGAAAAGACTAACAAACGAACGCATACACGCACAGGTTTTATCAATAATAACGATATGATTAAACTCGCCTTCGAATCATCGATAAAATCGGTCAATAGTGAATATTGGAACATTCATTTGAGAACGAAGATTGAAGAAATAAATCAGGATGCGTTCGACGTTACCAGTAAAGGTAATTATATTTATTTTCGAAAGGATAAATGATGAATTTTGTAATATCTAAAAACGATTATTCGAACGTTTAGTATGTACGATGGTCGGCGAAGGTGTGGCTGGGATATTTGGTCCACAAGATAAATCCATAGCTGAACATGTGCAGAGCATATGTGACACGTTAGAAATGCCACACATATCAGTTAGATGGGATCCTCAAGAAATGCGTGGGAAAACCGTGAATCTTTATCCACACGCAAATACATTGTCCTTGGTACGTCCTATCGTTTCCTTTTATAATTATTTTATTTTATTTTTTTTTCTTGTTAGTTTTATACTTTCTTCTCATTCTTTTTCTTTCTAATAACTAATAAAAAAAGAGAGATATATATTTCCAGGTATATCAAACGTTGATACGCGAGCTCGATTGGCAAGAGATGATAATATTGTTCGAAAACACCGAGAGCTTGTTAAGAATAAAACCATTGTTGGAACTTCGTGATACAGGAATCGATATATTCTTGTATCAGTTGGACGGTCCGAATTACAGGTAAATCATTTTTTCGTTGTAATGAACTTTATGTCCTTCGAGACAATTAGCATGAAAACGATTCTACAGTGTGGCGTCGAATCCTGTACAGGAATGTGATGCAAGAGGTCAAAGAAACCGAAATGGAAAACATCGTGATCGATTGTTCCATCGAGATATTGGAGGAGGTACTAAAACAGGCTCAACAAGTTGGCATAATGTCGGATCAACATAAGGTCATAGTTACTTCGTTGGTGAGAGATTTTCTTTTGTTTTTTCTTTTTTTTTTTTTTAATAATAAAAAATTAATTAATCAGTATTTTCTTAAACACCCTTAGGATCTCCAAACGCTTGAATTAGAACCCTATCAGTATTCCGGCGTGAACTTCACTGGTTTTCGTTTAATCAATCCGGAGGATGAAACGGTGATGGAGGTTTTTAATAAATACAAAGATGAATGGAAATTAAACAAGCCAGAGGAGCTTAAACTTGAGCCAGCTTTAATGTACGACGCCGTTCAGCTTTTTGCTCAAACCTTGGAGGAATTGATCGGTAGTACAAATTGGAACGTAAAAGAGCTATCTTGTAATGGCTCGATGAGCTGGGAACATGGAAGCACTTTATTGAATTTTATGCGTGTGGTAGGATCAATTCGAATGTCTCGAAATATTCTCTTGACAAAATTAAGACGTTTCCTTTTTTCTCCTTCTTTTCTTTTTTTCTTTCCTTTCTCTTTTCAACGAAAGAAGACGTAAGAAAAAATATTTACGATTTTTATTTCCAATCGAAATGTACAAATTGGACGTATCCCTTTCAATCATGAAAATTATTCATTTGGATTTAAGATACATCAATATACATATAATTGATAGATCAATTATACATTATATATAAATAATTTTTTTAAGTTATCTATTAACTCCGAGAACATTTCATACATATATTCTGTTAATCGGATTAAGAAATTTATTGGATATTAATGACTGATCAATTACAGACCGAAATGAGAGGATTGACTGGATTAATATGGTTCGATACTACAGGATTTCGAAGTAATTTTCAATTGGATATCGTACAACTCCAAAGAAAGGGATTAACAAAAATAGGAGTTTGGAATAGCACACGTGTTAATGGGATCGAATGGATGCCAGACATAAGTTCAACGAAATCCGATGCCGAATTGAGTTTACAAAATAGAACATTTTTAGTACTGATATCAATGGTAAACGTATTATTGACGTTGATCTCACTCTGTCGAAGGTGAACCATTCGAAATAAAAAATATAATTTTTCTCGTAAAATATTTTAGACGAAACCTTACGGAATGGTGAAGGAATCTGCTACAATGTTATCCGGCAACGAACGTTACGAAGGATTTGGAATCGACATTATTCAAGAACTCAGTAAATCGCTGGGCTTTAATTATACATTTGAAGTTCAAACTGACAGCGTTTATGGCTCATATATCAACAAAACAGGAAAATGGTCAGGAATGATAGGGAAGATAATAGCGGGGGTAAGTTGGACGAGTGAACGCTTTGAACGAGTAATACGTAAATCAAACAGATTAGATAGCACTTTTGAAAGGAAAGAAAGAAAACATATACATATACATACATATATATATATTTATATATTTATATATATATATTATATATATATATATATTTTTTTTTTTCTTCATATCGTCGGTAATAAATATAAATTATTTATCATTAAGAGAATTTATTCTATCTTAAAGAATAAAAAAAATCCTCTTTATAGCGTGCAGATTTAGCGATCACTGATCTAACGATAACATCTGAACGTGAAAGTGCCGTGGATTTTACGATGCCATTCATGAACTTAGGTACGATATAATAAGAAAGAAAGAAATTATTTTCGCTGGATTTATTGAATGAAACGACGGGACCAATAATGAAGGACAAAAAGAAAATTAACCATCTATTGTACTTTCTTCATTTCTACGAATCGCGATTTAGGTATAAGTATATTATACAAAAAGCCAACTAAAGCAACGCCCAGTCTATTCTCCTTTCTCTCGCCATTTTCTAACGACGTTTGGCTATGCCTGCTGGGGTCGTATATCTTCGTGTCAGTGCTATTCTCCGTGATCGGTAGATTGTGTCCGGCGGAATGGAACAATCCTTATCCCTGCATCGAAGAACCCGAGGAGTTGGAGAACCAGTTCACGTTAAAGAATTCCTTTTGGTTTACCATAGGAAGCATAATGCAACAAGGTTCCGATGTAGCACCTATGTGAGTCGATCGATCTATCTATCTATCTATCTATCTATCTATCTATCTATAAATTTAATAAAATCTCAAAACACACGCACGCACACGCATATAAAACACACAAAACACACAAGAAAAAAAAATTATGATAAGAAGAAACGAAGGGAAACACACACGCACACGCACGCACACACACACACACACACACACAAACAAACAAACAAACGAACACGCGTGAGAAGAAAATTCTCACAAACGTTATCTTCGATCTTTTAACTTCATTTTTTTTTATTTCGTTCGTTTCGTTTTTAGCGGATTTTCGACAAGAATGATGGCAGGATGCTGGTGGTTTTTTTGTTTGATCATAGTCTCTTCTTACACGGCAAATTTAGCTGCTTGCTTGGCTATAGCTGCTAACATACCATCATTTACCAATGTTGAGGAACTGGCCAAACAGAAAGTCATAAAATACGGCGCTAAGAATGCCGGATCGACCTTCGAATTTTTCAAAGTAAGTATCAAATCCGACAATACTTTTCGATACGTTGACTGATAAGAAAACGGGAGAGAGTGGGCGGGTGGGCGCTGGACGGGTGGGAGGTGGGAAAAAAAAGAAGAAACAAAAGGAATTTATTTCGTCTAAGATTAAGTGAAATTACACGTATTCTATAGCAATCCATAAAGGAATCCATGTTACGAGTGTAAAAGTAAGATTAAAGTTAGATGAATTAGATAGAACCCCTTGCTGGATATGATTTTCCGCTTCCCCTTGCTTATTATGATTAAAGGCATTCCGACAAGTATTAATTAGAATTATTCCGATTAGAAAAAAAAAAAAAAAAAAAGAAAAATAGAAAAGGAAAGAAGCTTCGAAGCTTGTAGAATTAGTTTTTGCCCGCTTAATAAGTCGACAGAACAATTTTTGATTTAGTTACCTTAGTTCGTTTTTTTCGAGATGTCGCCAGTTGAGGACACGTAATTTTTCTTTCCCCCTTACCCCCCCCCTCCCCCCCTTTTTTCATAATTAATACAATCGCTAGTTTTACATTACTTTGTTTTGTCAAATGCAGACACACTAATGAATATTGGAATGATACATATCGACGTAAAACGAACTTAACTTACAATTTAGTTTTCCCTTTGATGAGCGAACGTGGGGAAGAGACGAGGGGGAAAAAAAAAAAAAAAAAAAAGAAAGAACGAAGAGAAAAGTAACCCTCCATAAAAAAAAAAAAAAAAAAAAAAAAAAAGAAAAATAGAAAAGGAAAGAAGCTTCGAAGCTTGTAGAATTAGTTTTTGCCCGCTTAATAAGTCGACAGAACAATTTTTGATTTAGTTACCTTAGTTCGTTTTTTTCGAGATGTCGCCAGTTGAGGACACGTAATTTTTCTTTCCCCCTTACCCCCCCCCTCCCCCCCTTTTTTCATAATTAATACAATCGCTAGTTTTACATTACTTTGTTTTGTCAAATGCAGACACACTAATGAATATTGGAATGATACATATCGACGTAAAACGAACTTAACTTACAATTTAGTTTTCCCTTTGATGAGCGAACGTGGGGAAGAGACGAGGGGGAAAAAAAAAAAAAAAAAAAAAGAAAGAACGAAGAGAAAAGTAACCCTCCATAAAAAAAAAAAAAAAAAAAAAAAAAAAGAAGAAGAAGAATGAAAAGAAAAGGAAAGAGAAAAGAGAACTATTTTTTTTCAATCGCTTCTCATAATTCTCCGCAGGAAAGAGAAACACATACCTGTTAAATGCTATAAATCCTCTGGCCCAAACAATCATCGCTTACTAATTCGTCAAGATGCCATTACATTCGAGTTAGGTAACAGGCAAATGAAACTTAGAAACGGTCATTCTAATTCAGCTCTTTGAAAGAATTATGCCAATTCCAAGGAGGCCTCCTACCAGACGTACAAGGATATGTACAACTACATGACGAGTACCGATGACGTATTAACCAAGGACAACGACGAGGGACTGAAGAAGGTCCTGCAAGAGAATTACGCATTTCTAATGGAGTCAAGTTCGATCGAGTACATCATTCAGAGGGAGTGTAACGTTACGAAGGTTGGGGGTTTGTTGGATCAAAAGGGTTATGGGATAGCCATGAGAAAGGGTAAATACTGTCACGCATACTTATCACTAATCATGGATCGTAATTTTTTTTTCTATATCGATAAATTTATTATTCGTTTGTTCAAGATTCGTCTTATCGTCATTCATTGAACACAGCGATATTAAAGTTACAAGAGAGCGGTAGGATAACGGAATTGAAGAAAAAATGGTGGACCCAAAAGCGCGGCGGTGGAAAGTGCGAGGTAGGTTTCGGGTGAAACGTAGATCGATCTGTTCGTAAACCATCGATATTTACCGTTTTCGATCGTTCTTACAGGAAGGCGGTGCATCAAGTTCGGCGGAGGAATTGAATTTGAAACACGTCGGAGGTGTATTCTTGGTTCTTTTCGTTGGTATAGGATTTTCCTTTGCCTTCACGTTATTCGAGCTCGTTTGGGAGGTTGCCGTTAAATCGATAAAGGAAAACGTAAGTGAACAAAAAAAAAAAAGAAAAAAAAAGAAAAATACTATCAACGCGTATATACGTCCCGTTTGTCGTTTAAACCGAACAAATCGTATTTGCTTTTCTTTTTCTTTTTCCTTTTTTCTTCCTTTCTTTACCTTCTTTCTTTTAGCTTTCTTTCAAGGAAGAGATGCTCGAGGAGATCAAATTCGTGGCGAAATGCACCAGTGCAACTAAAACGGTTAGACGAAGGAAAAATTCATCGAACAGAAGCAGAGAGGATAGTACGGAGGATTGCAGTCCTCCGTACGGATTCGTACCAACTGTAATCACAACCTCGCCGGACGACGACAATTGATAATCTTCAATAATACAAATACCTCGATCGTGTCTTAGATACATCGACTAAATTCATTGCGTTTTTTGTTTAGATGAGACGATTGAAAGTAAATGATACATTTACGATCTATTTGAATTCTTGATTAACACCTTAGAAGTAGATAACTACGATGATAGGAAGTCGATGAGAGAACTTAAATGACTGGCAGTCGCTAAGATTTCAACCGAGAATGAATACCACGATTCTGCTCTACTTTTGATTAACTTTGATGTGTCAGTGATTATGTATATATATATATATATATATATATATATACATACGTACATACATGCATATATATATGTGTGTGTGCGCGCGCGTTTAAGTACTCTTGATACTGATGATGAGACTTGCATAACTACGAAATTATGTTCTCTGGCATGAACATGTCCATTTATTTTCTTTCCTATTTCCTGACCTAAATAAGACTCCCTCTAACTGTAGTTAGTCTATAAGAAAACAGTTGGGTAGCAGCCATACGATAGTACGGATGCTATTTAGTTCGAGGTAGATTCGTTTTAAGTGCCGCTTACAAAATTTTCATTCTCTTTCGATCGTTAATTAAAAGCAATATCCGTGATATTTTAAAATTAATGAGGAATTAATTCATGGATTTTATATTTGGTACCGTTAATAGGAGAGGTTTGTTGAAATATATTTTTCTCATTAATTATAAATACGCGTATAATGAATTTTCTTTAACGATAGATTGATTGAAATCGTTAAAATTTTCGAGATATCTTTATTGAAGTGATCGTTATAATATAAGTTTATTGCTTCATTAACATAATATATTTAAGCGTATCGTAGAAATAAAGTATCATAGATCGGATAATAATTAATTGGTATTCGATTGAAAATCGAGATAAAATCAATTGCCGAATCTATGTCACGAGCTGTGCTCGTAGTTAAACCTCGCTGGCGCGGCAAATATCGAGGTATCTAATTATATCATATGTACCTATGTAAGTGTGTCAATACATTATAGTGTGAAAACGTACAATCTTAATCTAACAAAAAAAAAAATTAATTCATTAATTAATAATAAATAAATGAACGAACGAATGAATAAATAAAAAAATTTGATTCAGAAATCGTTCGAGAAAAAAAATTGATGAGATAACTTGTTCTTTCTAATGCAATTGTGCATTGGTATATCAATGTTGTGATGGGTAATAATAATAATAAAAAAAAAATAATAATAATAATAATAATAAACAAACAAATAAATAAAAGTAAACGATATTATCACGTTTACAGAACGATAAAAGAAATGCTTTTGACATATGTCGTCCTGTTTTTATTACCTTGCATCCATGGATTCCCGAGAAGGGTACCAATTGGTGAGTAAACAAAAATGCCAAAAAATAAAAATAAATAAAAATAAATGAAGCATACGTATGATATATTTATTATAATACCATAGGAGTTCTCCTCGATGGCGACGAAATGATCGAAAAGGCGTACGAATTTTCGATAAAAAATGTTAATGCAAATGCTCAAACATCTGGGGACGTTAAAGGGTTAACATTAAAATTGGAAAGGATCGACGTCGATACATTCGAGGCAGCGCAGAAATGTGAGCCTAAAAATAGAAATACTTATTATTCGATTATTTTGAATAGGATTAGACATTTTTCGTCGTGTTTACAACGTCATTTTGGTAGCTCTCAAGTAACATATTATCTATAAATAAAAGTTATAGTCATCTATAAATAAAAACGAGTGAACGTTTTATTTGTTTTTCTTTTCTTTTTTTCTTTTTTTTTTTTTTTTAAATACATATTTCTAGTCGCAGATTTAGGATCAAATGAGAAATCTTTTTTCTAAAATTTCGATTCGATCGATCGTATTAAAATTTGTTTCCACAGCGTGCGATCTTTTGGAAAGTGGCGTGGCCGGTTTATTCGGGCCCCGGGACAAATCCGCATCGTATTTCGTTCAAAGCATGTGCGACGCCATGGATTTACCATATATTACCACCAGATGGGATCCCGAACAAACCCGAGGAAATGCAATTAATTTATATCCTCATCCGGAAATTCTCTCGACGGTAGTAGACATAATAATTAAATCGCTTTTCGATTAACCGCCTCTTTAATAATTTTAATCTAAACTCAATTACAACATCGTCGCGTTTAGGTTTTTTATAATATAATCAAGGACTTCAATTGGAAGGAATACGCAATATTGTATGACGATACAGAGAGCTTGTTGCGTTTTCAACGTGTATTGGAGCTTCAAGAGATAAATGGTTACGAGATAACTATCTATCATCTGGGCGATGGTCCGGATTATAGGTAAAATCTTTGAAATTTTTTTCTAAAAGAAAAGAAAAAAAAAAAAAGAAAAGAAAAGAAAAAATAAAAGGAAGTGTTTCAATCACGCTTATCAACGAAGACCCAATTGTTATACAGGGACATCTTGCAAACGGTAAAAATGTCCGAGGTGATCAACATTGTGATAGATTGTTCATACGAAATTCTACCTACGGTACTCAAACACGCTCAACAAGTGGGTTTGATGTTGCAAAAGTATAACATCCTCGTAACCAATCTGGACTTTCAAACGTTGGATCTTGAACCTTATCAATATTCCGGTGTAAACGTTACGGGCGTTAGAATGATAAATCCAGAGGATCCTTATCTCTTGGATATATTCGAGACATTTTATCTCGATTGGAACTTAACAAATCCCTCGGAATTAACGGTTGAAGCTGCATTGACCTTCGATGCTGTCCAACTCTTTGCAAGAGGCATGGCACTTTTGGATGACAGCGTGACGGGCCATTTGAAACGATTGGCTTGTAACGAATCTGACAGTTGGGAGTTCGGTAATAGTTTGAGCAATTTTATTCGAGCCGTAAGTTCTTTCTTTTTCCTTCTTTTCTTTTTTTTTTTTTTTTTTTCTTTTGCTTTCAAGGAACGTCGTACGTTTTAACGACGTGACAAATTTTCCCTTCTTTCTATACAGGAAAGTATCCACGGGTTAAGTGGACCAGTGAGATTCGATACAGTTGGATTTCGAAGTGATTTCCGATTGGAAATCGTCAGTCTTAATTTAGAAGGATTGAATAAAGTCGGCGATTGGCGTAGCACGAGTAGTATTTCATGGATAACAAAATCTGGCTTTCCAACGAACGAGATTAAATCATTGCAGGACAAACATTTCATAGTATTGATATCGCTGGTAGATTATTATTCGAAACATTCTACGAGATATGAATTAACGTTCCCAATCGTATTGAAACCGATCAAAGAGAAATATTTTCCTTTCTTTTTTTTTTTTTTTTCAGACCAATCCATATGGAATGTTTAAAGAATCGCCCGAATTGAGAACGGGTAACGATCGTTACGAGGGTTTTGCAATCGACATAATCGATGAAATGAGCAAAATATTAGGATTTAATTATACCTTCGAGGTACAGGAGGATAACGTTTACGGTTCGTTGCAAAAAACGACAGGAGAATGGAATGGGATGATTAGAAAAATTAGAGACGGTGTAAGTTTAATGATCTTATGATTTTTTTATAAGTAATTATATATATATATATATATATATATATATATATATATATAGAGAGAGAGAGAGAGAGAGAGAGAGAGATTAAATCAGCATAGTGTATAGCCAGTGCTGCTATCTGAATTGCCATCGGTAAGGAAGCAATCTCACTATGTTCTACTATGTATCTTAGCCGGTACAGAGATTTGCTATTATAATAATTTCTAAAAATTATTATAATAAATATTAATGCAATTGATCGAGATTCCTTTTTTTTCTTTCGTTTTTTTTTTTTCTTTTTGTTTTATTTCAGAGAGCAGATCTTGCGATTACCGATTTAACGATAACTTCCGAACGAGAGAGCGCGGTCGATTTTACGACACCCTTCATGAATCTAGGTGAGTTAGTATAATTAAATAAAAAATTAAATCGATCAGATCAAAGTGAATAAAATGTCGTCGTCGTTGTTTCGAAGGTATAAGCGTTTTGTACAGAGAACCAACGCAAGCACCGCCAAGTTGGAGCTCCTTTCTTTTACCGTTCTCTTACGAAGTATGGGGATGTCTTATTGGATCTTGGGCAATCGTGAGTTTGGTGTTGTTTATTAATGGGAGAATAAGTGCGGTAGAATGGACCAATCGGTATCCGTGTATAACCGAACCAGAAGAATTAGAAACCCCTTATACGATGATAGACACTCCCTTTTTCATAATTGCCAGTTTGGTCAACGGTGCATCTGATTTTGCTCCGGGGTGAGTCAATGATATCGAAAAATTGATAAGCTTTCTTATCGCTTCGTATTTTATCCAATTCAAGGATTTGCGTCTTCTCATTCAGATAAAAATAAAAAAAGAAAAAAGAGAGAGAGAGGGAAAAGAAAAGAGAATAAGAAAAAAGACGAAAGGAAAAAGAAAGTTAAGCGATTACTCTCTATTTTTCTTCCTATAATAGACACACATACACACACTATACATAACCATAGATCAAAACTTTCGATTAATGGTATAACTGCACGTGACAGAACATACTCGCGAAGAAACAGAGCTTCTTTAACCCATTTATGGCCTATCCCAAAAGCGATTCAAGTTAAAAGTGCAAATAATTCTTACGGGTGGTGTCACGGATAGACGCGATAAATTTGTCGCGTCAACTACGACCCGTAGTCTTTATTATTTATCGTTTGATTTTTTTGTATTTATTTATGAGAGTCCGCTTGAGAAAGTTTTTAATCTTTTTTCTCTTCTTCTTTCTTTCTTTCTTTCTTTCTTTTTTTTTTTTTTAAATAAATAATACGAAACTTAGAGGGACATCAGATGATATCTATATTTGCGTAAGCGAACAGCAATCCTTCAATTCGTTCGAGTTAAATCGATCAACATTCTTTCTCTTTCACTTTCTCTCTCTTTCTATCTTTCTATCTTAGTTTCTTTCTTTCTCAGGGGTATTTCAACGAGAACGATAGGTACAGCATGGTGGTGCTTTTGTCTGATCATGAACTCCACTTACACCGCCAATCTAGCGGCAGCTTTATCTACGAAGCCTACGGTATGGCCCTTTAAGCAAGCAGACGAGTTGCCCTATCAGAACACGATCAAATACGGGGCGAAGAGGGACGGTTCTACCATCTCGTTTTTCAAGGTGAGAAAATTTTCTTACATCCGTTCGAGGTTAACCGTTAAAACGAAAGAAAAACGAAAGTGGCAAGATCGATCGAACGATTATGAATTAATCGTTATAATCTACTTCGGGGAACGCAAATTTCTTTATCTTCATATCTGATTTATGTGCGCCTCATAAGTTTTATCGATTCGAGCACTACGCGAAAAAGAAAAAATAAGAAGAAGAAAAAAAAAAAGAATTCATATTAAAATGAAATTCATTAAATAAAGTCGCTCGAAGATCCTCGTACGGATATCGATTTTTAATTGGTCCATATTGCGTTCTTACAAAAAAGGGACGATCTCGAGTTTGTTTAAAATTGTGTGTGTGTGTGTGTGTGTGTGTGTGTGTGTGTGTGTGTGTGTGTGTGTGTGTGTGTCAATCATTTGACGATCTTCGTACGGAGTTGCATTCCGACATTTACCCAGTGCATAATTATCGTTTTACAAATTTATTATCGATCGGATATCAATGTCGATATTTATTTAGAAAAGTCGTTCGATTGTTTTCGTTCGATCGATGTTATTTTATTTCTTTAGAAAAACGAAATATATATGTATCTCTCGAGTTTGTTTACGTTTCAGTCGTTATAAAGTAATTGCAGTACGCGAGTACACAGGTTCCAATCAGTTCTCTTCGGAGCCTTCGGCAGAGAACGTTATAAGTTTCTCTTCGACGTTAACATATTTAATATTTATTCGACATGTTTCATTAATAATACCGTTATCAGGATTACATTTTTACAACGATATTACGTATTTGTTTATGACAATTACGCTTACAAACTTTCGTAGAATAGAATTATTATATTAAAATCTAATAACAATTTGATTGATATTTGTAATACGTGATATCAAGACGGCAACCTACGAGCCTTACAAGCTCATGTATGATTACATGATGGAACATGCGAGCGAAGTATTGACGAATAACAACGAGGATGGCTTGAAAAAAGTGCAACAAGAGAATTATGCATTCTTCATGGAATCCTCGTCGATAGAATACTTCACGCAGAGGAACTGCAACGTCACACAGGTCGGGGCCCTTTTAGACGCCAAGGGTTATGGTATAGCCATGAGGAAAGGTATTTATCTATATAAAATACACAAACGAATATAAATATGCATGAGATTTTTTTTTTTCTTTTTTTTAATCGAAATTCAACGTAACGGATAGAAAAATGGAGGATGTTTCAGAAATATATTGGATCGTTATAATGTTTTATGAGCGACAAAACGTCAATCGAATGGTAAATTTACGATCGTATTGTAAATTAACTTGCCTAGTCGAAAGAATTTCGTCCTCGCAATAGGATATATATATATATATATATAACGTGTGCACTTGACATTGAATCACTTGAAACACCCGGTATGTGTTCGATTCTCAAGTATATTTTTTTTTTCCTCTCTCGAAGTTCGAACAAAGAAAAAAGAAAGATACAAAAAAGTGTGTGTGAGAGAGAGAGAGAGAGAGAGAGAGAGAAAGAGAAGAAGGAAAAGAAAAAAGAAAGAGAGAAAGAATGACGACGTAGGGTGGAAGAAATATAAGCTGTCCTTGCAGATATATATTATCGGAACCAGCTAAGCGGTGCGATACTGAAGCTGAAGGAGTCTGGCTTGATAACCGAACTCCAAGATAAATGGTGGAGGCAAAAAAGGGGTGGGGATAAGTGTAGCGTGAGTACTTCGAACCAGTTCTGGATTAAATTCGATCATATGGCGTCATATGATTCTCGGTTGCTCTGATTAATACTACCTGTTGATAGTATATATACATATGTACATATACATAAATACATGTATATATATATACATACATATATATATATATATATATATATATATATACATATATATATATATATATATATATATATATATATATATGTATATATGTATATACCAACCCTTTAACTTATCAAATATCAAGTTACAAAAGATTTCTTATTATGTTTGAGATGTATCGTAATCGATGATCGAATATAAATCATTTCTTTTGTCTCCAGGAAAAACCGGCCGTGGAGGTCGAGTCGTTGAATTTTGAAGACGTCGGCGGTGTATTTATGGTTCTCACCATTGGTCTAAGTTTATCCTGGTTAGGTACAATATGGTCATTACTATGGCACATACGAAATATTTCCGTTACCGAGAACGTGAGTTTCAATCGTTCATTAAGTTTCATTAAATCCGTATTATAACCTTTTTCTTTTTTTCTTTTTCTTTTCTTTTCTTTTTTTTTTTTTTTTTTATTCGATACCAATTATAATTCGATCTTTAAATCATTCCCTTTTCATTCGTATAAAATATTCTTATAATATATCGGCTCGTAACGTCGGCACATTTTATATACAGGTTTCTTTCAAGGACGAGCTGATGGACGAATTAAAGTTTTTAGTAAAGTGTAGCGGGACGAAAGTGGTTAAAAGAAGAAAGAAATCATCGATCTCGACGGAGATAGATACGAAAAAGTCAAGTCCTTAAAATTTGATCGAGAACGTGGTGGGGGTGGGTGGATGGGGGGGGGGGACGGAGGTTGTTGGTGGTAGATTAGGGAAGGAGGTAGAGGGACTAATAAACACCTATTATTAGAAAGGAACCTTCTAGATTTCAGACCACCCATGTTAATGAAGGTTATTTATGATATAATAGATAATTTTTGAGGTAGACGAAAGAAATCACTTTTGGTATAACGAATGATTCCGATGAGACCGATGGGTATTATTATTTTAATATCGCATTATTCACCCGCCTAATTTCGATATTAGAAGGAAGGATTTTTTTTCTGTTTTTTTTTTTTTTTTAAAGGACGCTCGAAACTTATAGAATAGGAGGCATACGCACACGCGACTAATCGGCAGTTCCTTGATCCATATAAACGTATATCCGCGAAAGAATATCACGAAATTAGTGATAATAATGGTGAACGGCTCTTTAATAAGCATTAGGTGTAACAACCTTCTGTCGTAAAAGGGCCGCGCCGCCAAAGGGTAGTATCTCGGTGTAACGAAATTGCTTGCTCGTAAATATATGTTCGATGGACAGGCGAAACACACGATGTGCGTGCGCGAGCGCGCACGTTGACCTTAATGAAGCTACTTTCTGGCATAGGGAAGAGAGAGAGGGAGAGAGAGAGAGAGAGAGAGAGAGAGAGGGAGAGAAAAGAAAGACTAGAAGATCGGCGCGGCGTTTCAAAAGACCGAGAATGATCGTTTAATGTACGTCCACGTAAATTCTTCTTTTATTTATTTATTTATTTATTTATTTATTTTTTTTTTTTCTTTTCATACGGATTACGAATAAAATTTATTCCTTTTCGATATCGGCGCAAATTCGAGAGAAATAATCTCTTACATATAGCGAATCTTGTTTCTCATTCTTTTTTTTTTTTTTTTTTTTTTTTTTTTTGAATACCCGTCAGATTGACGTATGCGACATAAATGGAGATCGATCAATAAAATCTGATAATAGCAATGAAAATGATTGAGTTCATTCTCTCGTTTTTGCGCGTATAAATTCTACTACTCGTTAATTTAATTCCTTTTCTTTTCTTCTTCCCTTCTCGCTCTTTTTTGTTTTTGTCGTCGTCGTCGTCGTCGTCGTCGTCGTCGTCGTCGTCGTCTCTTCGGAATTAATTTTAAATCGAAAATAAGAAAGACGAAGGAGGAGAAGATTAACGAAGGGGAAGATGTAAAAAAAAAAAAAAAACGAAAAAAGAAACAAAAAGATAGGAGTACGGCAGTCATAGGGAAAAATTGTACGACGAGTAATAAGAGTTGGTGGTGGCAGCCGTAAATGAAGGAATTTAACGAAGCCACAAGGCAAGTTCACTTTCCACTAGCGATAACTTGTAACTCGATTCATTCGTGGGAAATAAAATTTAAAGGGTTCGTTAAATTCTTCGTTTTACGACTGTACGACATCGTGCGAGATTAAAAAGTCATCCTGGTGGTGTTAAGAAAAGCAATGTGTCTTTATCATTCGAGTTCTCCGATTCTCGCGAATGTTTGACGTCGTTACGACGTGACGTTGTCGTAAACGATGCGCGACGTCATGCAAAATACATACATCGAGAGAAATATAAAAGAGAAAAAGAGGACAAACTCAAAAGAGATCTCGCGTGTTTTCTTACGATGACACAAGTGCTTTCTCTCTCTCTCTCTCTCTCTCTCTCTCTCTCTCTCTCTTTCTCTCACACGCACACACACACACACACACACGAACACACTCATTTCTTATTTCTTACTTCACGAACGAGATTCCTCGCTATCAAGACTCTTCCATTTTATATAAAATATTTGCTATCGCACATAAACGGTCTCCTCTCCCCGTCTTCGTCCGTCTACCCAGCCACCCTCCCTATTCTCCCCCCCCCCCACATACACACACACCCCACGCCACTCTCGGCCCATTTATTTCCTCCCTCTTACGAATAATCAAATCGAGCGTTACACCCGACTACGCGTTACACTTTAACGTAACACTTTTACGCGCATCTCGCAGGATCGTAAAATTTTACAAGCTGAACGTTTCGATGAACGTCTGTATGCGTCCAACGTTATATTTCGTCGCCACGATATGTATTCGATTCGATCGACCGATATTGAAAATAAGAAACACGGACGAGCAAAAGAATATAATCGAGCGTTCGTTCGATCGAAGTTAAATGCAATTAAATGAAATTGATTACGGGTGAACAAAAAAAAAAAAAAAGACATAATTACGAAAACGTTTTTACGTCAGATTTGATTTGTTCTCTTCACGCGCGATAATATAGTGCACGTTGGTACGATTTTCATGCAAACGAAAAAAGAGGAAAGTGAAAGGGAAGATAGTGAAAAGAGAATACGTCTTGAAACATATTTTCTTTTTGTTTCTTTCAAAAAAAGAAAAAAAAAATAAATCATTCGAATCGCCGATCTCCATACATTTTGTTAAACGTTAGAGGCGCCTTTCGGTCGAGCAACATCGCGGGTGGGAAACGCATACTTTCTCGAGGTAGTATTAAAAGACCATTAAACGAGTGGACATGACGTATGGCTTTGTGCGTATGCGCGTCCCACGGTGATTCTTGTCTCCGAAGCTACCTTACTTAAGAGAGAGAGAGAGAGAGAGAGAGAGAGAGAGAGAAAGAAAGCGATTCACTCGAGTAGCTTCTACTTACCTAAGGCTTTGGCTCGGCTTTATAAATACCAATACCAACCAATAAAATTCTTTGAAATCTTTGCATTTTTATTATACCATTCTCCTTTCGTTATAAATTCAATTATTTTCGATCGACCGAGCAAAATTAATGCGATCATTTTTTTTCTTTTTTTTTTTTTTTTACACTCATTTAATTATCCCATTTAATAGGATAGAATTAACGATGTAGTATAAGAAGGCATCGATTTAAAAATAATACTAGAGGGTAAGTTAAGATTGAACGAATGCAATAATTGTTATTGCAATTTTATCGGAGCATAAAAATTTTCTTGAAACGAGAAATGTTCTTTTTCCTCTCTCTCTCTCTCTCTCTCTCTCTCTCTCTCTCTCTCTCTCTGTTTTTTCTTCTTCTCCTCCCACACATAAAAATCGCGTAAAAGTATGTAACGCGATGATACTTGTCGATGAGGGCCCGAAAATAATTTCATTCGAATTAGAACGAAACATCGTTCTCAAACTGACAGCACATCCTTTCCCCTCGTATCTTTCTCTCTTTTTTTTTTTTTTTTTTTTCACGCGGGAAGAAAAGTTCTTTTTCTTGTTATTTTTCTTAACAAGCGTCGAAAGCTCCCTCGTGAAATTACAAGTGCGTTACTCGGCCACGGTTAAATTATTTTCCAAGCGAGGACATTAACATTGTTGCAACAGGTACTATTTCATCGGACGCGTTCGTTCGGGCAACGATTTATAGTCCCTCGCCCGTTAGAAGTCGGAGCTCGGGCGATATAGGCTCGAAGATTTAAGGCCGAGTACTTTCGTCGTCGTCGTCGTCGTCGTCGTCGTCGTCGTCGTCGTCGTCGTTCTTGGTTGTGCATCGTCGCGACCAAGTCACAATGAATTTCTAGAGACGAGAGAAGATATACCCGGGAGTACTCGTGTATCATCGTTAAGGGCGATGACAAAGGCGACGGTGAACGTAAAATTAGCGCGCGAGAGTTTTGCTTTGTTAAATCGACCGATGAAGAAAAAAAAAAAAAATCACTCGAGGAGGAGATATTTTACATTCCGTATTTCTAACAAACGATCGTTCAAATTTTCCTACACAAAATCGTTTACATCGAAGACTACAGTTCTAAAGAAATATATTACCATCTTCCGTTTCTACTTCTTTTTTGTTGTTTTTTTTTTTTTTTTTTTTTACTTTAATGACCTGTAAAAGATGGAGAAGAAATTTGCCAGGAATACGGGATAAACGTAAAGTAAATTCCCTTTGAAATTAGCAAAAACGTAATAATATTTAGGAGACATTAGAAACATTTTTATTGCAAATGAGAGAGGAAAGAATAAAGATCTTATAAAGCGAGTAATTAACATTCCTCTCGTAACGTATTCGATGATATATAAATGAATACGACGATGAACGATTATCATTCCATATCATTCGTCATAAATAGCGTGGATCATTGCAAGACTTTGAATGAAGGTAGGAAGGTAGGAAGGAAGGAAGGAAGGAAGGAAGGAAAACTTGGTTCGGTAATCTGAAAGATTCTCCCCGACGTTTAAAGATGCGGGTAATCACGATTAAAAGAGAAGGAGAAAAGAAGAGAACAAAATAAAAAAAAGAAGAAAGAAAAGAAAAGAAAAGAAAAAGGAACGATCCAAGAAGGTTCGTCTGGTCTTAAAAGAGAGGTAACAGAGAGTGGTATATCATGAATATGTTAACTCAACAGTTTCTATATCGTGTTCGTGTGTGGTGTCCGAGTATATCAGAGAGATTGGAGAATCGATTAAGAAATTACAGTGTGCTCGATCTCTCTGGACGACTTTAAATCTCAACGAGAAGAAGGGCCTTAGTAATATTAGTAGTAGTAGTAGTAGTAGAAGTGGTAGTAGTGGTGGTGGTGGTGGTGGTGGTAGTAGTAGTAGTAGTAGTAGTGGTAGTAGTAGTAACGATTCGAGTTTTGAAGGACAGCTAAGAACGGAAGATAAAGTAGAATGGATGAAGAAAATTGCATTTCTAGACGTTCGAGGTCATCGGTTAGTTGGATACTCGTTAAACTTATGGGAGTCAAAGGAATGAAATTTTCTAGGTTAGGGATTGATAAATACGATGCTAATAGCTATTATCGTTTCTCGAGCCTATCTCAAGTGGCTATTCAAGGTTGGTATGCGAGTGAGTCCAGCATCCCTTCTTTCATGATGTGCCTCACAAACGTCATAAAATAGCCTAGCGAAAGATAACAGCCGGTAGGTACAAAGGAGAATCTGCTTTTTCTTCTTTCTCCTCCTCCTCCTCCTCCTCCTCCTCCTCCACCTCCTCTTCTCCTTCTTCTTCATCTTTTTTCTTTTTCTCAAAAGAGATAGAGATAGAGAGAGAGAGAGGATGTTTGTGAATTACGCGAACACAGCAACCACCTGTCTACTGCCTTGGAAGATTCGAAACATTAAAGATATTGCGAGCTGTAGAAGTTGCAAGCTCGACGTCTAGCTTTACGATCGTTCTTCTTCGAGAAACTAAGAAGGAGTTTATGACTCCAGGGGAATATTCTTCAAGCATGCCGATCGATGATCACGCTGGTCGTTCATTATCGATTCTATTAGCCTGTAGAATAGTTAACGGTCGGGACAACGGGGCAATGACGTGGCAAATGACAAAAAGTTTTATCTTTAACTTAAACCCCATGACTACTATTTATTATCTAAGCCGATGTTTATCGAGCGTACTCTTGCTTTTTTTGTTCTTTTTCTTTACATATATTTATATATATATATATTTTTTCTATCCTTTAATTTTCTCTTTTCTTCGTTATTTTCGTTGTGTGTGTGTGTGTGTGTGTGTTTCTCTCTCTCTCTCTCTCTCTCTCTCTTTCGTAGCATTCTTTTACGGTAGTCAAGTACGAAATCCTTCCTCGAGTAGTTCTACGAAAAGTACGTTCAAGAGGGAACGTAGATTTCAAAGAGTGACGCGTCGACGCGTCTCGCGAGAGCAAAGCGACAGATCCTGAAAGCTAAAGGAAGATTAAGTGCCGACTACGGGCGGACAATGCGACGTGTACGTCGGGAAGCCGGTGTGGAGTAGCGCGCGTTCGAGGACACCTTGTCACGAAAACGTTCTCGTCTCTGTCTCTTCCTTCGAGGTCGAATAAATCGATCTCTAGGAGAGAAGCGAGAGTCCTCCTCCTCCTCCTCCTCCTCCTCCTCCTCCTCCTCCTGCTCTTCCTCCTCCTGCTCTTCCTCCTCCACCTTTACCGCTTTTTCACCACATACAATATTTTCTCCGTTTACTCGAACGCGATCGAATAAAATAAAGTGTCCTCTTCATTCGACTTCGAGAACGAGTAAAAAAAAATATATATATATATATATACGCGTGACAATAAATACACTCGTATACTCGTTCGATACTAATCGCATGACAATTATATATCGTATCGATCGCATGAACAGTAGTTATTTATCCGAGACTCGTACCTACGTACATTCGTTCCATCCTTTGCTCATTGACGAAAATCACGATAAAACGATATCGCTTCGATTCGAGTTTCATTCCGTTATCTCTCTCCTCGTCGTATCGTGAAAAAAAAAAAAAAAAAGAATTCAATCTTCAACGTAAAGAATTTATCTCGATCCGATATCGATGCGTCACGCCCATCCCCTACCCCTCCACCCTCCCGTTCCTCTTATCAACGAATATAATAACCGCGTTCGCGCGCATTTACGTGTCTCGTGTATTCATTAATAACGTTTAACGAATCTATTACGTTTACCTTGAGAAAGAGAGACAGAGAGAGAGAGAGAGAGAGAAAAGTAAGAGCAAAAAGGGGAAAAAAACGGAACGAATTCATATATTAAAACGATCAAAGATATTAAAATAACGATTATAAATAGCACGACGTATGGGAACGCGTATAAGAGAGGTATGTTTTCCGATAAGGTACCGCGTGTTCGATAATATTATCATACGTTTTAAGTGCATTTAACGGTGAAGATATCCCTACCCGATCATGAGTAGAACTCGGCAGGAGCTATTACCAACTACTTACCTGTAGCACAACTTTCACCGTCGCTCGTACCGACCATTTTCGAGTGTACAACACATACGAGAGAAGCGACGATACGAAACACGGCTACTACTTACATAGTTCGTGACCGTTCCAATGTCTACTCCTGTGATATTAATTTAAAGAGCTCGTTTCTCTCGGAACTCGGAGACGGGAGGAAGGGTTGGGGGTAGGGGTAGAGGGGTGGGGTGGAGGGTAAAATTTAATTACGCGCATGGTAAAGTCCGAACGAGATATTGTGGGAATATACGGACGAGGGATCGGAGAAACGTACTTCATACGCGAACGCTTACTATATCGCGCGCGTGCCGCCGTCGTTCCTTTTTCTTTTTCTTTTTCTTTTCTTTCTTTTTTTTTTTGTTCTTTTTTCGAGATTCGAGATTCGAGAAGAACGGTAACGATACTCTCGATCTTGTTGTACCGTGTATAATACAACGTCCCAATTAATATCGATAACAATCTGATTATATAATTGGGAAATTTATTTATTCGATATATGCGCTTACGTAATTTTGAAATACTTTAAACGAATGCGTAATCTCGCAGAGAGACGTACACGCGGCGCACACGTACGTATATCGGACGTATTGTAATCGATATAAATGGTACTTGAAAATCAACGTGTAATGTTTATCCTAGCTCGTTTCTTATGTGTGTGTATATATATATATATATATATATATATAGGTATTGCTTATACGTCGCGGATATAATGCAAACAATAACAAGTTCGATCGACGCTCCGAACGAGACGTTCGAACGAGGAGAGGCATCACTCCTTTAATGTACTCCGATCTGTTCGGATGTATTAGCGTTTATCATACTTTCCAGATAGATTTTTAACTATTACAAAACCATTAGAATAAATCAGATCGATTAATCGTTCACCATATTACTTACGCGTTTTATTATTTATTTGTATTGAATCATAGAGCTAATAATTCAATAGATATATCTCATTGATGCGTCTTATTACGTTCATTAATAAATAGATAAACAATGTTATACATACATACATAAATATATATATATATATATATATATATATATATATTTTCTCTTTGTAATGATACGACACGCAATAACGAAACGTTCATTTGATAAATTGTTCTATTGGTTTTACCATTAGGTTTGATGAATTCTTCATCAGAGATTTTAACAGAAGCCGATTTTAACCAGCTGATAAAGCATAGCAAAATATTTCCCAAGAAGGAGATAGAAACTTGTAGCGGGACTACTGAGAGAGAGAGAGAGAAAGAGAAAGTAGAAGCTCTCGGTAGTCGCGAAGCAACGCCATCGAGATAAGACAACCGTAATTGACCATAACTCTAGGAAATGAAGCGGCGTTACGGTACCGAGTATCTATATTCTGTCGTAGCTTCTACGTTAGGGATATTTAACCTTCGACCTTACGAGGATGTTACTTTGAAACAGCTTCCCTTTGCACTTTCGTGCCTGTCACGTCGTTTAACATTTTTTATCCATGTAGTATTCATGATACTTTGTCAATCATTATTATTCCTAAACAATGTTCGCGTATTGCGGATTGTTGGAACGTCGAGAAGAAAACGTTTAACGATAATAATTTTCAACATTAAGATTCAATAAGAATATTAATATAGATGAGAATATCGACGTAGATAATATTTCTTACGGTAATGACATCATTTTCTTATTATTTATTGGAAAGGATGTAAAGTTTTGCGATTAACGGTTTAGATTTAAATTAATGACTGAGGAACGAGCTCTCTCTCTCTCTCTCTCTCTCTCTCTCTCTCTCTCTCTGTGTGTGCGTGTGTGTGTATATATGTCGTGGAAAAAAAAAATGTAGTAATACCGATTGATTTGCCTTGGTCTCGGTTACATAGGAGTGTAATACACGTACGAGCTCGTCCTTTATTGGTCCTTCGAAATGAGTTCTCGAACGTATCGGAGATGGTAAAGAACGATATAAATGAAGTATATAAGAAGGATATCGATGCTTTTCTCGCACGGGGATTCTTACTCGAGCGCGTCATTTGCGAGCAATCATTTTATTTTTAGATCCTTGCCGCATTTGGTATCGGCCATCCTCTTTCCAAGGAGATGAGATACGATTCAGAAAGCGAGGGGCTCGTTACGCGTTCTCCTTCTTGCCCGATGACGGCGGGTAACGCTAATGATAGCGTATAACGGTTTAACTAGCAGATGAAAGATACGTTTTTATCGTACCGTGTCTCTCTCTCTCCCTCTCTCTCTCTCTCTCTCTCTCTCTCTCTACCATTGAATTTACAATCGATCTTACGATCTAACCAATCTACGCGAAAATCTTACGTGTTTATTGTACGAAATAAGAGAAATTCAGGATCGCGTTTAATAATCTTTCCATCTCATTTTTCTCTTCTCTCATTTTTTCTTTTTTTTTTTTTCGTTTAATTCTTGTTCTCCTCGTATCTTTAATTTTTCTTTTCTTTTCTTTTCGTTCATTCACTCGTACGTTCTCGTAAGAGAAGATTATCTTAACTCCTTCGAAGGATCTTTCCTCGAGATGAGAGATGCAAGAAAGGAAAACGGACAGGGATATGGAAATGTGTAAGGGAAGAAGAACCCAAAAAAAGAAAAAAAGAAAAAAGAAAAAAAGTTAAGAATTCCCTTCTTCTTCTTCTTCTTCTTCTTCTTCCTTTTCTTTTTATTTTCATTTTTTTCCTTTTTCTTTATTTCCGTTCTTCTTTTGCTACGCCGGTACGAGATATTAATTCGCTCGAGGCACCAGGAGAAGAACACGAGCATAATTTCACGGGGAGTGCGAGAAACATAAAACTTTACGAAGAAGAAGAAGAACTCGGGCCTTTTATCGTCCACCTCGCAAACACGAGACGTACCTTTGAAATCGCTGAGAGAGAGAGAGAGAGAGAGAGAGAGAGAGAGAGAGAGAGAGAGAGAGAGAGAGAAGGAGCCGGTTCTGTGAAGAAGAGAAAGGATGTTACCGCTTTCTCTCTCTCTCTCTCTCTCTCTCTTTTCTCTCTCTCTTTCTTTCTGAATTAAATCACTGATGATTAATATCGGTCAAGTTGGCAACGAAGAATCCGCGAGATTCGCACTGGAACGAGCGTAACGCCAGCGGTCCATGCTCTCTTGTATAATAAATGTAGATATTTCAGATTACAAATTGAAACATCCACGTAAGGGGCGTCTTTAAATTAGGTCCTTTCGCAAGGTCGCCGCGCCAGGGAGAAAAAGGTAGAAGAGAATCTCTTCGAGTCGCTCGATTTATATCTGACCTACGAATCGTGAGCTCGAACTTAAGCAGTTCTCGTTAAAGGGAACACCGTCCTTTATGCGTACGGATATACCCGTTTGTAGCGTGTACTTTGAAACGCGATCCCTTTAATCCTAATTTTTCTTCATTCTTTTTTTTTTTTGTTTTTTTAACATCGTTACCGAGTTAATTTCTATTAAAAATCATAGCGTCGATTCGATCTGTCCGTCGTTATCCCCAAGACAAATCATTCCTGCGAATGAGCAAATTTTTATAATCGCTAAGAAAAAAAAAAAAAAAAAAAAAAGAAAAAAGAAAAATAAATAAATTTCGTTACGATCGTCGTAAAAATTTGTTGTCAATTTTTGTTCGCAACAATTTGATGTCGTTCACGGATAATCATAGATAATTGCAATGTCACGTATCGCGAGTGTACGACGTATGACGATCGAAATATATTTATCATTCGTATACTGTCCAACTGGGAACACATCAGGTTCGATCGCTCATCACCGTTATTACGCTTTACGACGGATATGTGATAAGACTACGACAGGAGTCATTATCGCCTGAATATCATCTACCGGCGTCATCCACCTTCTCGGATAACTGTCAACGCTTATTAGCGGTTCGAGAAATACTTACTTCCTGGTATTAGGTATCGATTATCGTGATTAACGATGTAAGAAAAAAGCCGCTGAAGGTAACGAGTGAAAAACAAGAAGAAAAAGCAAGATAGGGGAAAGAAAATTAAATTGAACAAAATTGGAGCATCGAAATGGAACGGGGAAAGACAAAGGGAATAGAAGGGAGATAGAAGATTATGTCAAAAGAAGCAAGTTCGTCTTCTGCTTCTCTCTATCTCTCTTCCCCTCCTTCGTTTTCTTTCTTCTCGTTTCACAATTTTACGACGGCTATCTTTCCGGCATGTTTTGTTGTTGTTGTTGTTGTTGTTGTTGTTGTTGTCTACTTCGTTCACCCTTCACAATCTTTCTTCTCTTCTCTTCTCTTCTCTTCTCTTCTCTTCTCTTCTCTCAGCTATAGGTATACCGATAGCTGCCTCTACACCGTCACCATGCGTCTCCTGCATTCCGCACTAATTGCGAGATGCAAGTGGGCTCGAGACGCTGGAAAGTGAATTTACATAGCAGGCCCTACATTGCAGTACCAGTAGCAGTAACAGCAAGAGCACCATCAAGGGCAACTTTGCTGCTTACTCCTACGTCAACTTGCCACAGGAAATACCGCCTACCTTTTATTTTTTTCTTTCTTTCTTTCTTTCTTTGTCGTCGTCGTCGTTGTTTTTCCTTTCCTACTTTGTTTCTTTCTTTAAGTTCGTCTGCTTCAAAATCTCTTTGAAGTAGAGCCAGAAGATCGTTAGCAACGGATCGTGAGAAAGTATCGGCTATCAGGTCATTAAGCCCTATATTTCGTGGCGAACGTCTCAATTTGATAGTCCGAAGATTTATTAACTTGATTAGAAGTCGTGCGATTATCTTTAACGTTTTCTCTTTTTCCTTTCCTTTTGTTCTTTTCCTTTTTCTTTTTTCTTTTTTTGTCCATTTCTCTTCTTTTCTCTTTCTCCTTATTTTTTGTTTTCTTTCTTTCTTTCTTTTTTTTTTTCTTCCTTTTCTTTTTTCACTTTACGGAAGGAGTCGAAGGAACGTGGAAAAGATTGTAAAATAAATTGGAACGAATCGTAAAGTGTGTAATTTACAGAAATATCGTGATGTTTCTATTCTTATTTATTTATTTTTTTTATTACTTTTCTTCCTCGTCTTCTTCTTCTTCTTCTTCTTCTTGTTTTTTTCCCCTTCGTTTCTGTTTCTCAATCTCTTACAATTGTCCAGTGGAAATGTTTTCAGAAGAAAACGAAAAAGAAAGGGTAACCTGCTTTTACGTATATCTACGATTTACTTGTTCGTTTCTAGCATAGTCATAGGAAGCTTCGGTAAATAGCATTCCTCGTCTAATAATATGTAATTAAGAGAAATTAGATCCCGAGTTATAATAACCTTACCCTTTCATTAACAAACCGCGCCGGCTTGCTTTTCTAATGCTATCGGTAAAAAGCGGAGCGACGTTAGCCGCAAATTTGTTATTCCTTCGTTCAATATTTCTACGTTCGCTAACACGAACGAACGCAAATGCCTATTTAAAATGGATTCGTTCTTATTTCTTGTATTTCGTTCGAACGAATTCTTTCTATTTCCAATACGGATCGCGTGAAATTATAAATAAATAAATGAATAAATATATATATATATATGTAGTCGTTTACAAAATTAATCGCGAAACGAAAATTGAAATTGAAAATTGTTTAACAGTTCCATTAGTCGGCACTCGACATACGCGCGTATATGTGCAAACGACGTTGAAGCAATTCGAACGAATTTAAACGAACGATTGAAACACACAGATGTCCAAGAATATAACGTCAATCTATTAGAATTAATTAACCAATAGTTTATCTCATTTCAATCTGTCTACGCGTAATGGTACTTGTAAATTTCGATGGATAAATCGGCAAGTAAATCGCTTTTAAATGTTCGAGGAGGATCGTAGGTCGCTGAGAAAATAAAAAAATAAAAGAGAAAAAAAAAAAAAAAGAAAAGAACGATTTTTATTCGTACCAACTCATTTATCGTCTTTATCCCTCTCTCATCTATTTTCAACGAGTAAAACCTTCATATTAATTCCATCTTGCAAACGCATTGATTATTTAACTACACGCTTATGTTTTATATTTCGATACTTGATATTTGAGTTACAACTTGTGTTATCCGACATCGAAAATGGCTCTTTACTTTTTCTTTTTCTTTCTTTTTTGTTATCTCTTCATAAAGTTAAACCTCATTAAATACCTGGTGGTCTTGCAGTGGTAAAGCCAGTAAAGAGTTAACGAGCAATCGGCACAGCTAGCTCGTTAGAAAATTCCGAAGATCTAAAATAGGTTTTTTTCTTTTCTTAGATTTAGACGCGTGTGCGTTACGTGTGAAATGCTCTATCGTATTTATGGTCTGTTATCTGACGAAAAAGAATTCTTTTACTTTTTCTTTTTTTCTTTTTTTTTTACGAAATTTTTCTTCGCTGGATTATTAACGACATGAAATTTATGGTTGTATATTATTTAAGATAGCACGGTATGATATGTTAGAATAATATTAGAATATACGATTCGAAATTGAATCGACTGATATGATCTAAACATCTTATCCATATATATATATATATATATATATATATATATATATATATATATATTCTTCTTATATATATCTATATATATCTATATAAGAATAATATAAATAAGAATTCTATATAAGAATATATATATTCTATATATTCTTCTTATATATATATATATATATATATATATATATATATAGATTTTTTTTATTTATTTCACCAAATAATTACACCGTTATTGACCATTATTCGTTCAAGGTATCGATGGAGTATAAGAGAAATGAATGAAATACTTATTAACGAGACTCGCGAGTATCGAACTAAAGTTGATGCGTTTTTTTACGAAGAAAAAATTGTCGATAATTTGCAACGATTTGAAAAGAAATGAATAAGAATAAGAGAGCGGTAAAAGAGGATTACGTTTCTCGGATCCAGCTTCGAAGGATGTCGAGACGGCAAGATTCGTCGTTGTAGTCGTTCTGCTCCTCTCTTGTGTTCCTATCCTCTCCTCCAGCCGGCTCACCTTCCTTCGTTCGTTCAGTAGTAGTAGTAGAAGAAGAAGAAGAAGAAGAAGAAGAAGAAGAAGAAGTAGAAAGCGAGCTTGGATGGTAGGAGGATTAAAGTGTCCTTGCCCGAGCAGAAAGAGTTGGAAGGACTGACTCACCTGTTGGAGAATACGAAAGAATTTCTTTCTCCTTCGAGGACGAGGACAACGACGACTACGAAGAAGAAGAAGAAATAGAAGACGAAGAAGTAGAAGACGAAGAAGTAAAAGTAGAAGAAGACGAAGAAGACGAAGAAGACGATGCAATGAGATAACATCGTTCCGGTTCTCGAAAGGGCAGTGAGAAGGAACATGTTCGTCAGCTGGTAATAAAATATTCCAACTGATGATCTATGATAGATCGCATAGACAACGTCGGTAATAAAGACTTTAATGGATAGATAAAAATAGGAAAGTCATGGCGTTACCGCAATACCGTTAAGTTCACGATCGTACACTAAGGATAAGGATATTCGATCGGTACCTAAGTACTATGGCAAATGATCGTCCAGTAAATATTTAACGATTTAATTGAAAATATTTGTAAAAATGTATAGAGAGATTACGATTGACGCGTTGATAATTCGACAGGATAATGATCAACGGAAGCAACCGTTTTACGACAGGCTACATGGATGGATCTCTTTACTCGATGTCCAAAGGTTTGAGATCCTCCTATGACCGTTAAATTACGAGACTTCATTCTCGCCTCTAGCTAAGTTGGCTCGAGATGATAATTATAGGACGTCCAGCAAATCAAGGTATACTTGTGTTATTATTCTATGAGTACCGTAAGTCCGACCCAATGGGTAAGATATTACGTGCTGATCAGTGTGATTAGGTTAAATGGTTCCAGTCCTAAGGGAGTTATTAACTTTGCGATGTAGATCGGAAGGAATAAATAAAATAAAATAAAATGAAATGAAAAAAAAAAAAAAAAGAAAAATAAGGAATAAAAGATGGAGATTGAACAGTGATACGAGAGAAAAGAATTAAAAAAAAAGAATAAAAAACGAACGAACGAACGAACGAACGATCGGAGATTCTCGTTTCATTTCGAAAGAGGATTAAAGGTTGATAGGATCCTTTGTGTGTTTCTAAGTATTTACTAGAGAAACAGGTGCAGGTTACTCCGTTAATCGGTGTCGTCATAGGTAGGAGCAAAATCTCGTTGGATACTGGATATAAGCGAGTTATTCTGGTAGAGCTAACGTTGCCGAGACTCACGAGGAGGCATACACACGATGAAACTTCTTATCCGCGATCTCCAACGAGCTCGTCGCTAACTGTTCATTTGTCGACGAGCAGCTAGCTACGTAACAGGGAGAACGGGCGATCCATCGACCTACTCGCGAAGAAGAAAACCATGCTAACATATCTAACGACTTCCGGAACTAACGAATCGATCATTTCTCATCATAGGGACTGATTATCCTAATAAATCATAAAGTTTTTCAATTTACCGTACGCGCCGTTGTCATTTGGAACGAGGAACCCATAATATTTATGTTGATTGATGAAAATTGATTATTTTCTTTCTCCCTTTTTCTTTCTTCTAAGCAAAATGAAAGGGGAAAAAAAAAATATATATATATATATACATATATACAAATATATCCCATCTCTATCATCATTTATTCCGTACAAAATATAAACGTAAAGTTGGCGGATTATTAAAGGGTACTCTACGTATGTTACAATTTGATAAACGAAATTAAATCGCGCAACTCGGCGAGATCATTTTGTATCGTTTATCGAACGATGCGAGGGATTTGAAAAATTAGGTCGAACAATGAGTGAACGAGCGGTCTCGACGACAAAAGTTGCATTCCGCGTTCTTTAACGTCCATGAGTATCATGAATAACTCTTTGAAACTGGCACAAGAAAGGAGAACATAGTGAAGCTTTGGCGTTTGCGATCTATGACTGGACATCTCTTCGAGACTGGCTGACGTACACGTGGTAAGAACATAATTAAGATATCGCTAGCTCGTGTGCCATTATCATTATTAACGGCGATCAGCCTTAATTGACTTCCGCAGGACGATTAACGACTTTTCTACGTTTTATTGCACGATAATGACGCGGTGGTAGAACGGTAGGAGCGTTAAATGCGTACACCGGCCGTTCCCTTTCTATCCTGCCTTTTTTCACACACTTTTCTTGACGAGGGAATAATCGAGATAAGGAAGAAAGTAAAGAAGAAATTTCGCGCCACATTTTCCCCCCCTCTCTCTCTCTCTCTCTCTCTCTCTCTCGTTAGTTGGACACAAATATTAATCTTCACAGATATTAAATTATTTTTAAAGGGATGAACTACCCGGAATTAAACCTTGGAAAGAAATACTCCGAAAATTTGTTCATTGGCCAGGAGCAACAAAGGGTAAGGAGAATCGAATTATTTAAGAGAAAAATTATTCTTTTGGAATTTAAAATAATCCCATAAGATAAAAATTCTATTTATTATTATTATTATTATTATTATTATTATTGTTATTATTATTGTTATTTCTCTACGACGTTTGATCGATATCTCGCGTTAGAAAAGGAATAAGGATCAGAACGTAAACCATAATTCCTTTATACCGTCCACCTACCCAAGAAATCGTTCCCAGCGTTTTGTTCGTCGCTGTCGAACAAGTAGACGGACAGGATCGTTACAAAGATCGACGCGTAGCAAGGACAAAAAGTTCGTAGTACCGTTCTAACGAGTGAAATAACACGGTGTGCTTGTGAGTGGTACGTGTATGCACCAGGTTGGACATGGAGAAGGACAACCGTTCTGCTGGTCGCGCGTTATTATCCACGTCGCTTGGTGTCCGTCGAGCATGCTACGACGAGTAGAATGACGAGAGAAAGAAAGAGAGAAAGATGGAGAAAGAGAGAGAGAGAGAGAGAGAAAAGAGAAAGAGAGAAAGAAATGCACGTGTGGGTTACGGGTTCGTCGTACGAGAACCCATAAGAGAAAAAGTATCGAATCCACGTGCACACGAAGTTCAGCTTTCTGTGAAAGAGAAAGAAAGAGAGAGAGAGAGAGAGAGAGAGAGAGAGAGAGAGAGAGAGAGAAGGAAAGAGAGAAATATTACGTGGAAACGAAGGAACGACTAGGTTGCACCATTGTCGCGTGCCATTGTCCAACGAGCAAACGTACGAGCGATCGTTTTAACGAGCTTCTCTAATGACCGTACACGAAGAATACGAATATCATGAACCGTTTGTTAACGTCGATGGATCGAGTGGTTACTCGAAAACACACCCCGTCTTTACGTGTACGCTAAAAGAAATTTAAAGACACGAATTCCAAACGTTTAACTTCTTCTCTAGTTCCATACACACACACACACACACACACACACACACACATATATATATATATATATATATGGCATTGGAAAATCATCGAGTTGGATAGGATCGCGAAAGGATTAATTAAAGATCGAGATAGACACGATAGGATCTATAAAAGTTTGTATTGTGATCTAGACTCGTTAGTACGGATAAATATGTCTTTCAATTTTATAATTGGTAATACAGGAAATATCTTTGTAATTAGGTATAACGAAAGGATCATCCTCATTACTGGCGTTACGTTTCTCTGAATCACGCCATCGTTTGTAGAAACGCAATTGTTTGTTCCTTTTAGAGGATTTAACGGATTACAAGGATATATATCTGGATTATGGTAGTCAGTATCACATCGGACGTATAAATGCACGTGATATATCGCCAAGTTGAACGCGACGAATTAAGAGGAAAATGAAAATAAGAAAAAAGGAAGAAGAAGAAGGAGAAGAAGGGGAGAGAGAGAGAGAGAGAGAGAGAGAAGGAAAACAAAAAAAAAAAGAAAAGAATAAAAATAAAATAAAATAATATCGTTCGACTCCGAGATTCGTCGGCAAAGCAAATCCACTTCGTGACTTTTCTTTGGGTCCAAGCAAGACGTTCCTGTTCTTTTTTCTTTTCTTTTTTTTCTCTCTTTTTTCTCACTCTTTTAGAATTAAGATAATCCTCTTATCAACGAGAAAGTGTCACTCTGAATATCGTACATACACACACGCACACACACCCATATATATTATACGTGTACATACATGTGTCTATACATGAAGCAGGTGTCGTGAATTAAGTCTTTGGCATAAAAAATGATCGAATTATGCAGATAAGCCAAACTCGTACCATAAAAATATATACATAAAGAAATAAATAAATGAGTACGATCACGATATAATGGTATATATATATATATATATATATATATATATATATATATATATATACCATTATTAATTTATCGATAACTGCAAACTATTTGTAAGTCGTGTTCTCTCTCTCTCTCTCTCTCTCTCTCTCTCTTTCTCTCTCTCACTCCTCTTTTTCTTTCCATTTTGCATGCTATGTTGTTGTTACAATTTTGTTTCCTTTTTTATTTTTTTTTTTTTTCATGTAGAATCACGTCCAAATCGACGTCTCATTTTCATATAAACACATTCGACATTAAGTAGATATTAAGTGGGACTATTATCGATCAACTGACGCGTTAACATTTAAGTAGAGTCTTTATTTTGAACGAGTTCGACATGACGGAAGTCTATCCTTGAGATATTATCTCGAACGATGGACCATCAGCATCCTGATTATTACTCGAAAGATCGACTTCAAGCAACTTCTCTCTCTCTCTCTCTCTCTCACTCACTCTATCTATATATCTATCTCTATCAATCTCTCTACTCATCTTTATTTTTTATTCTCTAATGTAGAGAAAATTTTATTTTCGACATACGGAATGCGGGTGAGGCGATATAAAATGAAATAATGGAAAATAAAAAAGAAAATAAAAAGAAAAGAGAAAGAACAAACGAGACGGGAGAGAGAGAGAGAGAGAGAGAGAGAGAGAAATAACAGATAAAACGATCCTACGCAATAGAAGTTCCCGTTCACAGTGTCCACGCCCTCAGACGACAGCTGTTCAATTTGCAGTCTCACCAGGGCGCAATAGGAGGCTCTATCTGAGGAGACGATAGAATCTTTCGTGCTTCGGGCGACTGAGAACATTGCGTGGCTCGTAAATGTCCTCCTTCTCTATTTCTTTCTTTCTCTTTTTCTTCCTTCCTTCCATCCTTCCTTCCTTTCTTCCTTTCTTTCCTTCACATGAAATTTACAAGCACGTACCGCGTGTGTCCATGCGTTACCGTATCTCGTCTTATTTTATTACGAGTAGTTTTTTTTTTTCTTTTTTTTTTTTTTTTTAATTTATATCATTCCTCCTAAGATGCAAGAATTCATTCCCACGTTATCGTTATTATTCTTATTATTATTATTATTATTATTATTATTATTATTATTATTATCATTATCATTATTATTTTGTTGCAACGTTTACGATCGGTACATTTATTCATTTTTCCTCAAACGAGATTTCATTTCGTTAGATTCGTTAGATCTTACCTATTTTATAGGGAACCATTTCGCATTGGATTAGGATCGAAGGATAAAATCGAATGTACGATTCGATATACCGATCTACGAAACTGCCTACGCTCGAAGATCCTGATTCCCCTTGATTTGTCGAGAACGACTCTCGTTAAGTATCAATTTTCCCGGTCTTTCATGATCGTTCTCGACCAAGCGTGTCCAGTCAAAGTTGCCATACCTCTCGCCTCGTATTTTGAATCGCCAGACGAGAAAGATAGCATTACTTTTACTGTTTCGGAAGGACGTAGAAGGAATCGT